>CALNHX010006594.1:0-86490 GCA_940337035.1 Agriotes lineatus
ATTTTTAGATGGTGAAACGATAAAGAAGCCGACCTGCGATTGATTAATTAAAATAATCGATGGTAGTAAAAAAAATTGCAGATTAACCCCCCTACAGTTTATACACCACGGCAGCTCTGAAAACTCTTTACTTACCGCGATGGCCGAGCTAACTCAAATTTCGGCGGCCTTGGATCGTAGGTTCAAATCATCAGCTGTGTACCCTGGAATGTCTTCAAAAAAGGAAAGGAAATGGGCTCCAGAAATCAAAAGATTTCAAAGAATTAAAATGAACTACACGTGACTAGCGTTTAATTAATAATAAATAAATGGACTTGTAGAGTGAGTAATAAATAAACAGAATAATTAAAATGCAATTAAAGTCAAGACAAGGTTGTGAACATTAACTGAAGGTTGCGACACGCATAAAAATCAAAAACCCATTTCGGGTTATTCACATAACTGTAACTTTAAATCAATCGTAGGATATGCATACCTCAGTCATTTGATAAAACATTTTTGTTTGGGCTATTGAAATAAAAAAAGGCGTGAATGCACCTTTAACAAAGGGTCAATACACATCAAAATTACAGCTTTAACTATTGATCATGATTAAATATATTCGTAAAAGTTAAAATATGAAAAAAACAAGAGCATGTATGAATTTGAGCTTTACTGGTTAATAATAACGGTTTTAGAATATAAATTCCAGGTATCGAAGATAATATAAAATAATCCCGGACTAGCACAAACTAACCTCGATGTCCATAGACTGCGGTTAAACAGAAGCTGGTCGTGAACTGCTACACACATTGGTCAAAATCGCCGTAGATGCACCGGTAATTATAGCGAAGGCACCCTCAAACGGCAGCAACTAGGCAGAACGCCAGCAGGTGCCGAAAATGAGATTAGGCTAACCACTTTGCTTCCGAGATATGAAACTGTTAATTAAGAGCTAAGAGAAAATGTAATTACTATGGGAAAAACAAACAAAAAAGCCCTTGGGAACACAATGCTCATAAAAATTGGTTGACCGCACGTAATTTGACTTAAACAATCAAACCTTAACCGCGCCGGTGACGGCGGGCTCAGGTGAGAACAGCAAGTGCCTCGGACGAAAATTTCGTTTCCAAAAGAAAGCTCGCATTACAACGGCCTGCGATAAGAGATAGCACAGGTCAAAAGTGCATCGAGCGAACGAAAGAAACTCGATCCAGGTACAAAATAAGCTGCTTTGGGGAAATTTAAGAATTCGAAATGCAAAGGATTTATAATTCAAATAAAAATATACAGGTTAGGCGTGAAATAAATTGGTAACTGGCGAAACAATTGAGCGAAGCAAAAAAATTGTTTCAATGGGTTAGACAAAGAAGAAGTGTATGAAAACCTTTGAATAAATTTATTCAAAGATGAAAACAACACGTAACAAGAATGCCAACCAGTAGAATCACAAAAATAGCACGAGACGGGAAGCCAGAAACTCGACGAACACCCAAGAGGTGGAAAGTATGCTGGACATCAGCATCCCAAGACCAATAGATTGGAAATATCAGATCAAAGATGTAAAAAAGCAGCAGAAGAAGAAACAATTCTGTAAAAAGAAGTTATTTAAAAAAGCATAAATACCGCAGGACGTACTATTAACCACATCCACGAAACAGAAACAAAAGGACAAAACGTGAATTTGTGAGGTTATGTGAATATCAGTGGCATGGACAGGAATTGTACACCGCAAATAAAGATTATTTGCAAAAATGGGAACAGACAAGGTTGAAACTCATCGACCAGGGGCTCTAAAGCAAACAAATAAGCCCCACAAGACTGGCCGACATCGCTCCAAAGGATCGATAAGTGTAGCGACAAAGGGTAATTTGAGGTTATATTAATCAGTTTTTGGTTTTTTCGAATTATAAATTTTATTAGGCAAAGTATCAGTAAAGGCAATTTCGAAAAAACACAGAAAGGATCTGAAGAAGGTTGAAAAGCGAAACCAAGCAAAGCAGCTTAGGCAAAACAAGCGAGATGAAGTACTCGCCAAGAAACGATCTCTGGGAGGTCTAAGTTCTGCCCCATTTTTAGGTAAGAATGTCAGGTTTATTAACTGGTACAGTTTTGAAATAACAAGTTCTTTTAGTATGCATTTTACCGTTGAACAAACAAGTAGATCCCAATAGTCTTCTGTTTTTTTTGACACAATGTGACGAAGATGCAATTGTAAACAAGAGTCCAAGCGGTGTTACGCATATTAGGTAACTTTTGTTGTTGCTACTTTTGTCTTGCGTTTTCGCTAAGTGACAGTTAATTTATAGTATCCCAAGATTTAAACAAAAGTTTGCTTTTGTTATACCAGATTTGGATAACGAGTTAGCCATTCTGGACACGCTAAAAATATGTGATACTGTCCTATTTGTCATATCAGCTGCCGCCGGCTTTGATTTTGGCGACGAAATTATAGATAGTTGGGGAAACCATATTTTATTGTCATCTTTTGCACAAGTAAGTTTAAATTTTGTCAACAACATTTACTGTAAAATTTTAAAAATGCCGTTGTAGGGTATACCTACTCCAGTAGTAGCAGTAACTGAATTGGAAGCTGTTCCTCAGAAGAAACGCAATGAACAAAAACAGAATATCCAAAAGACCATTTTGAAGTGGATGCCTGAGGAGAAAATTATAACAGTAGACAAAACAATTGATGCAATCAATCTTTTACGCAAGATAGGTAATCAGAAGCACAAAAAGGTTGTTTATCGTGATCGTCGACCACATCTGTATGCAGAAAATGTTGAATACGTTCCCAATAATCAAGGTAGGCTATGTCACCAATCTACCAAGTTCAACAATTTATAGTTGTGTTTTAGGTTCCACAGGCATACTAATGATCACAGGTTATCTGCGAGGAACTCCTTTGTCAGTAAACGATTTAGTGCATATTCCAGGCTTGGGAGACTTCCAGATGTCCCAAATAGATGCACCCCAGGACCCCTACACAGTGGAAAAGAAAAGGTTTCTACTGGCGTTTAATATTTCTACAGCTAAATAATACTTTTAACATTCCAGGCTAGCTACTAGCACTACGGACACAGAATCAACATTAATTAGGATCCTACAAAGGGAGGATCCCACCAAGCAAGAATCTCTAGAGTCGGAGAATGTTCCAGATCCGATGGATGCAGAACAGACATGGCCAACAGAGGAAGAGCTACAGATGGCCGAGGAGGATAAGAAAGCTAAAAAAGTCAAGAAAGTTCCCAAGGGTTGGTCGGATTATCAAGCCGCATGGATTCCGGATGATGATGCAGAATCAGTCTCTTCTGACGAGGATGAGGATGATGAGGAAAAGTCAGATTACATGGATGCAAAATCGGAGGGCAGTTCAGAGTATTCCGATGCAGAAGACGAGTTTGACACCATGACAGAGTCTGAAATTGGAGTCTCTGACCAGCAATACGATCAACAGTTTGATATGGACACGGAAAAGGAGGATCTGGATAAGGTGAAAGCGGCCAAGTCGGATTTAGAGTTCCCTGATGAGATTGACACTCCACAAGACACACATGCACGTGTGCGCTTTCAAAAGTACCGAGGCCTGGAGAGCTTGAGGTATTTGTTTTAATTGAATTAGAACACCACAAAAAAGCTACAAAGTTTGTTTGAGCAGGGAGGGTTGCATTTTTTAGATTTTGCAAAATTCGAACTGAACATTACGCTTTGAAAATTATTTCTGTTTGTCTGTAAGACTTTATCCTGGTTTCTACATACTTTAAAGTGCTTTAATGTTTGCTCTGACGATAGTACTAGGCTTACGCACGTTTTTATTACAACCTACTGTTTTATCAAGTACCAAGCATTTGTTATAATTTGTAGGACGTCACCTTGGGATGCAAAAGAGAATCTGCCAAGCGACTATGCTCGCATTTTTCAGTTCGCAAACTTTGATAGAACTAGAAAAAGGATTTTGAAGGCACAAACAGATAAAGATGGCGTCTTGGTGAGTTGCCTTAACTTAATGCTGATGTTTTTAGCATTATTTTCTTACATTGCTAGCCTGGCTGGTACATAACAATACATGTAAAAGAAGTATCGCAATTGCTGTTGTCCACATTTAAAAGCACGGGGGCACCTGTCGTCGCAGTTGGATTATTTCCCCACGAACGCAAAATGACTGTAATGAATACGGTTTTGAAACGAACAGCCAACTATGGCGCTCCAATCAAGTCTAAAGAGCCACTAATTTTTCAGTGTGGCTATCGCAGATTCATTGTAAACCCAGTTTTCAGCCAACACACAAATGGAAAAAAACATAAAGTATGCGATAAATATCTTACATCTGTTGCTTTCTATAAATGAATAAGTTTTGCAGTACGAACGTTTCTTCCAACCCAATTCTACTTCCGTGGCAACATTCTATGCACCAATACAGTTTCCACCAGCACCAGTGCTGTGCTATAAGGAAATTAACGGTAAATTAGTTCTAGTAGCTCATGGGAATCTGTTGTCTTGCAATCCTGACCGTCTCATCATCAAACGGGTGGTTTTATCAGGTAATTGAGTTTGTGTTAAGTTAAAATAATATTAAGTATGTCGGGTGTGTCGTAAATTGGTATTTGTAAGTGTGTTATTAAGGGTTTGGAAAAATGTATTATGAATGAAGAATTTTATTGTATTCTTCATTATCATCCATTTAATCGTTCTTTCTGGACTGTCGCAGAGAATGTTTTGTGTCTTTGTACCGTGACAGTAGCAGGTTTGTTTCATTGACTAGCTTCAACTTACTGAGTTGACTTTTTATTTTATTTTTTACAAGAAAATTTTCTGTATTCTTAAAAACAAAATCACATAAATGTCAATATGTTATAATTGATAACTTTAATTCAAATATTATTATCGCCTGCTCCTGAGGCTTCAGCAATACTTCAGAAGCTTGATATTATTGAAATCACAAAATGTGTTCTCAAGATATGCTAGCCGACAAATAATTTGCAGAACTGTCTCAGAAATTATTCACCATAGTCAAAGTATTTATTATCTACAACTTCAATCACAGTTTGTCGTAAAACTTAAAATTCTAATTTTTGGTATAAAGAAGTTTTAAAATTGCAAAAACTATAATAAGGCCGGAAACCAATGTGAAGTTAAAATCTTTTATGGAAATGTGATCTGTAGTCTCATCACCATAACTAAAAAATCAGAATATGATTGTGTATTGACTTGAGAACTTTTTCACAGAATTTGTTAAGAAATATCTGAAAATCTCAAAATGTGTTGTAAACATAATTAAACAATTACAGAATTTATTATAGAATATGTCTTAAGCCATACAACATTTATAAAATTACAACTCAAAGAACGTATATGCATCTAGATGGGACAAATAACTCCGGAAGTTATAGAAAAAGTTCGAGAAGATTTCTCTGCTCGTCTTTCTCACTGTATCATAGCTGGGGGTCGTCAATTTGAGAATTTGTTTTAAATTTGATTGTATTTAATAAATAAGAATATTGCGATAATAAAAAGTTAATTATGTATCTAGGCCGAACTGGCTTTTTATGGACGATGCCTGAAATTGCTGACCGAGGCGATAGCTGAGGCAAGCAATCAGGCAAAGCCATAAAAAGCAGTTTTCGTCCGAGGTGCATATTAAATTTTTCCGTCGACCGTCATAATTTGAAAAAAAATTATAGTGGAGTCCGAATTATAAGAGTTGTTGAGCACGAAAAACGTTTGCGGACGAAAAGTGTTTACGGACAAAAAGCGTTTGCGGCTGTAAAGTGCGGCCGTAAATTGTTTGCGGACGAAAAGCATTTGAATAAAAATGATGTCTAGTATTTAGCAGAATACATTAAAATTTTCTAAGCCACACTGGTTTTAGCATTAGATATTCCGCAAGGATAAGCTATATTATGGAGTCGTGATACCAACAATCGCCAGTTTGAAAATTAATCTGGAAAAACTAAAAACATAAAATCTCAAGTATATTTCTTCTTCAAATATAAAAACTGTAACCACAGCTGCTAAATTTGAAGGATAACAACTTTGTATTTAAACTAAAAAATTTAAATTGATATTTAAATTTGTTATTAGCTGAAGGCCTACAACTTAGCGTATGGATAACGTGCTAGTTTTTCACCACTCTGTATGTTTTGTTTTTTTTTTGTTTTTCCTTGGTTTATATACTGTTCTTTGTGTTATGACAAAAGATTTTAAAAAACTGTTATATGAAAACGAAAAATTAAAAAAAGCGTTTATATTGTTTTAAATTTATATTTGTTTAACTATGGATTTACTTTTTTGTTAATATTTAATATAAGAAATTTCATCAAAAAAATATTTACTGGATTTTAAGATTTTTTGCCGAAATATAGCATCTAAACTATGCCACCTTTACTACTTGGGTTACTACAATTATTACTAAGTATTCGAATGAAAGGAAATTCTGAACTTTAAATTAAGTTTTTAAAAACTGTTAAACTGCTAAAAAGTTTATAAATACTCCATTATTATTTAAATACTTCACAAGTCTTTTTACTTTTAGTGATATTTAAAAACGATGTGTTTAAATTATTTTAAAATATTTAACTATTAAATACTATAGGTATTTATTATTTAACTACTTTTTGGTCATAAAAAGTACTTTGTATTTAAATATATTCGATTTTCATAAAGTATTGAGTATTTAGTAGTTAAATATTTTTTAAAAGTATTTTTCCCAGCTCTGTTTGTAAGGTATTTTTATGGGTGTAATAATACAGAGCAGCAAGGAGAGTTGGCACCTGCAAGAGTAGGTTTTTTAAAAGTAAATTTCAAATTTGCTTTGGTAACTGACACTCGAACACTGAGATACTGTTATTAATTAACTTTATCTTCCTTTAAAAACTAGCCTTGTAAATCGACTCGTTTCAGGCCACCCCTTCAAAGTGCACAAACGCTCAGCTGTTGTGCGATTCATGTTCTTCAACCGTGAGGACATCGTGTACTTCAAGCCTGTCAAGGTGCGAACAAAGTATGGGCGGAGCGGGCACATCAAGGAGCCACTAGGTTAGTTTATAGTTGCGTTTCTCATCCAGGCTTACTTAGTTTTGTTTTAGGCACTCACGGCCACATGAAGTGCGTCTTTGATGGCCAGCTGAAGTCCATGGATACAGTCCTGATGAACTTGTACAAAAGGGTGTTCCCCAAGTGGAGCTTTGAGGAATGCATTGTCAGCTGCGGCGGTTCCAACCAGATGGAGACGTAGCGCAGGGCTGATTGTATTTATTTTTGTTAATTTTGCTTTGTTGCAATATAATTACATAGTAAATTGTGTTTTATGTAGTAAATGTGCTGTTGGAAATAAGCAAAAAGTGGTATTATAGTTATAGCAGATGACATCAACTGCATATTCATGCCACACTACTACTACATTAGTTTTACTATAAATTTGAAGCACTGGTCTTGTGTTGCTAAATTTGCTGTTAAAAGCATCGATATCTATATGATCAATAATAGCTTGTGCATAAACAAACTGATACCAGTTGAATGCATTTACTACAGAGTGGAGTGGAGTGAAGAGTGCCGCAGCAGTTTTGTGATGGAAGCAATCTGAGCAAAGAAGGGGAAGTAATAGTTCATATTATATTTTTTTCCCATGTAATTTAATATTTTTAATTTTTTTATGGCAGAATACCTAAACAAACAGCATAACTACTAAAATAAATTTTGTTATTATATTTTAACAGTTACTTTAATATGAGATTATAATTTTCTGCTTTCGCTCTTTATACTGGTATAATAATAATTTGATTAACATTTCAGCTTTATTTTTTGAATTGTTTAAGTTTTGACGCATTGGGTGAAGAACATGGCCTATTTGGTGCTTGGTTTTACTTATATGCGAAGGATTTGATTGAAATGAATGTGTTGCTTTATTGGTGCCAGTTTTTTATGTAATCCATAAATTTTGAAGTTATTCTACTTAGAGCATGTCTCACAAGTAACTGAACTGATTAAAATATTGTTAAAAAAAGTACAAAGTAGAATTTTTTAATTTTGCATATAATGCACAGTTAAAAGTATAGTAAAATAAGGAAACAAGGTTAATTCTCAAATCCTTATTTAGATAGTTTTAGTAGCATTTTCCTCCTATATGCTATTAATGTAAGTCCATGTTCTATATTTCAGATCTTTTTGAAACCATTAATATTTTTAAATACCATTTTGGGTCAATCCATATGAAGTGATCAAACTAAAATATTTTTGGTTACTTGACTAATTTTTATTATTTTCATTTTTTTATATGTTATTCCCATATACACTGGTAGTTCAAAACAGGTCTTTTTTTTAACCTAACACATATATATATACGCGGCGGTCATTTTCGTTGAGCAATGCATGCCAATTTTTGACTTTCGAGACATTAGCATTAACTTTTAAATATCATTGGTTTGGATTGTGCTAAAGCATTGTAGCAAAAACCTTTTTCTTCAGTAAATTCTCCTCTTTAATTTTGGTTCTTTACATTAAAAGTGAAAATGGCTTCTAAAACTTTGTATAATAAATTTACAAATTCCGCTTTTTAGAGCTTAAATTTTCAATGGGAGTGAAATATCAAAGTTGTTTTTTTATTACAACTAGATATGATAGAGCACTCACCATAACTAGAGTAATAACATTGATAAGTATTTCCTTCTTTTTTTATAAATTTTTATATAGAAATTTTTATATTTTCTGAAAGTTTGAGGGTTGATATCTCTGGTGGGGCTCGGTATAAAAATCTAATTTTTGCACATAATATACACCTATATGATATCAAACCACAGTAAAAATTTCAACTTTGATATTTGCCTCTGAATAAAGTTATGCATTTTTTAAGATTGTTGAAACAGTGTGTGTTTAACTACCGGTAACAATCTTGAAATGCCAGAAATATTTATTTTACCTAGTTACACTTTGTTGTTGAATGTGATATAACTTTTTTAGCATAGATTAAGCTTTTGTGCTAGCTTAAAACATATTAATCTTAACAAAAAAAAGTAAAGATTATCAAATAAAAATAAAGTACATTTATATTTTATATGATAAGAATTAAGAGTACATTTTGAAAACAATAAATTGTTTTTCAAAATTCTTACTGAGTTAAGAATAGTTAAAGCAGCTAAAAGGTTCATGTCTCTACAAACTCAATATGCCTGACTGGTCTGTATTGGAGTAATACTGTAGGCGATGAGAGTGGGGCTCTGACAGGTCTGTATAGGATTAGGGCCGCAGAAGAAATAAGCATGCTCTTAAACAGTGATTCAGGTTAAAAAAAAATCAAGTAAGTTAGCCTAATCTTAAATTTGTAACATTTATTAAACTTCAACAATAGTTATTTACTATACAAGTAGGATAACAGCATCGTTCATATACGTGTGTGTAAGTTACAAATGAGTGCGTAGCACGAGTTATGTAAGCACACAAGTATATTAATGATGCATTATCACACATGTATTGTACAAAATTTTATCTACGACTGCCTAAAATTGAGAAAAGTGCATTAAGAGAAATGTCAGATCTGTCATTTTCAAAAATGTTTTAGTAGGCAAATGTCATTATGTCATTCATTTGACACTATTTCAGTTACAACTCAGTTGCGTAATGAAACCATTACATAACTAAGTGGTGTAATGAGCTTCATTACCTAACTGAAATAGTGTCAAATGAGTGACGTAATGCGTTACTTATCCCACTGGAGTAGATAAAATTAATTTATGTTTCAAATTTGTTTTATTTTGAATATTTTTTAAAGCTATATGTAAACTCAATAAGTATTAAATCTAAATTTGGAAACTAGGCCTTTATTGTTGTCAGGACTTCGAAAATATGTATTCTCAGTAACTTTAATAACATTGTTAAGGGTGCAAATGCCCGTTATTTGTGTAAATTTAGAAAACATAAGACTTTGACTTTCACAGAGTAAACATCGTGTTGCAACTCTCTCGCTGTGTAATTAAGTGATAATCAAGATGCCATTGATGAGTAAGTGTGCAGTTTATAATGAAAACGTAAACCCTAAAGAGAAAGAAAAAGAAATTCAGTGTGATGTGTGTAGATTGCCTTTGCATTCCGCATGCTCTGGGCTCTCGCGCAACAAAGTGCAGTGCTTTTATCAGCACTGACAGGTGAATTTCTTACCACTGTGATAACTGCATAAACAAACGTACTAAGGTTAGTGAGCTTAAACAGCTGATTCTGGATTTGAAGGGTGAAGTTGAAGAACTAAAACACCGCAGTGCGATTACCGTCCATTTAACCTGAACAAAAGAGAGGGAAGATATTATATATGAAGTTAATGAACGGCAGAAACGCGCACAGAATGTAATATTGTATAATGTCGAAGAAAGTGCCTCAAATAATGCTGCTACATCAGCTTCTGAAGACTTGGCAAAAGTAAAAAGTGTTATTGATCAGTTAACTGACATACCTACCGATAATGTTAGAGCTTACCGTCTAGGGAAAAGAGCAGCTACTCAAGACAGGCCGCGTCCAATAAAAGTAATTCTAACCTCTTCGTACGATGCAGTCAAAATACTTAAAACTAAACGTAAACTTAAAACAAGCAAAAGTCAATATTCAGTAAGTGCTGACCAGACTTCCATGCAAAGAAAATATTTAAATGAATTAAGAGAGGAACTCAAAGAAAGGTTATCAAAAGGGGAAAAGGAGTTAACTATACGTTATGATCGGGGCTTTCCAAAAATAACATCTTCAAAAAACTAAATCTTTCCAACAGCATCACCTTATCATGTTATTATCAGAACGTCAGAAGTCTGCGTAACAAAGTACAGCAGTTTTGTGCATCGGTAAGTGACTGTGAATACGACGTTATGTGCCATACAGAAACGTGGTTAACCGGTGATGTGAAAAACTCAGAATATTTTACATCTGAAGAATACAGTGTTTATCGCTACGATCGAAATTTTGAAGAAGTCAACGTAACAAGAGGCGGTGGTGTCTTATTGCTTGCTTTAAGAAGTTCGATTGCTACGGAAAAATTAGATTTAACCAATTTACTGAATACGCTTGTTTCATTTGATATTGTTGGGTGTAAATGCACCTTAAACTCATTTACTTTTTACATATTTATCATATATATACCATGTACACCCACTAATGAAAGCTTACAAATTTTGTTGGACTACTTTGTTGAGTTTCATATTCATACGCGTAACCTGGTCATACTTGGTGATTTTAATATTCCCGCTTTTAGCGACTCATCAACTAATGATAACCTTAGTCGCCTAATACATAATTTCTGTGATCTGTTAGGTCTTACGCAATTTAACAATATCCACAACAATAATAATAGATTACTAGACTTTTAGTATTATCTAATATTACCTGTAATCTAAATCGAGATGATATTCCATTAGTTGTTGAAGAAGTTCATCATCCACCACTAAAAGCATTTTTTAGTTTAAATTATTGTCAACAGTCTAACTTTATTCCGAATACGTGTAATAAATCGTACAATTTTAAAAAAGCAAATTTTCATGGCTTGTATAGTCAATTACTTGTAACGGATTGGACAGAACTTACACAATTTACAGATGTAAATCAAGCATGTAACAGATTTTATAACATATTGTATGAGCTTTTTGACAATTATGTACCACTTATAAAAATAAGCGTCATAAATATCCAAACTGGTATACGAAAGATATTATAGATACTATAAAACTTAAAAATAAGTACTATAAGCGATACAAAACATCACACTTGGCAAAACATTATGATGAATTTAAAAATCTTAGTGAAATCTTAGCCTTAGTGAAATCTAAAGTTAGTGATGCATATAAACAATATTTAGACACAGTTGAACAATCTGCCGGCGTGGATTCTAAATATTTTTGGTCTTACGTGCAATCTAAACGCGGTTGTAGCAGGATACCCGGCAAATTGTTTAAAGATGGTGTTTGTTTTGATAAACCCTAGAATATGGTCAATGAATTAGCTAATCACTTTTATTCTATTTATATGTCTTGCCAACCACATCTGCTGATATTGATTTAAATACAATTGATAAAGAGTACAATAATTTCCCTAATATAAATATTGTTTCTGTAACAGAGGATGACACTTTTCTCGCTATACGTAAACTGAAAAATAAGGCCACAGCTGGTTTTGACCAGGTACCTAGTTTTTTTATAAAGGATTGTGCTGGTGTTCTTCGTTGTCCACTGTCAATTATATTTAACCTAAGTATAAAAACAGCAACTTTCCCTGATAAATGGAAAATCGCCCGGATTGTTCCGGTTTTCAAAAGCGGTGATGCAGCTGATGTCGCTAATTACAGGCCCATAGCAATTCTTTCCAACTTTGCCAAAGTCTTCGAAATGATTTTGTTTAAAGATCTTTATGCTAAAGTTAAGAATATAATTTCGCCATACCAGCATGGATTTGTCGATAAACGCTCTACTATTACAAATTTGGCACGTTTTTCTCAATTCGTTGCGGAAGCCTTAGATAACCAAGGTCAAATTGATGTTGTCTATACAGACTTCTCTAAGGCTTTTGATCGAATTGATCATAGCATAATCTTGAAAAAATTACTTAATTATGGCTTTAGTATGAGTTATCTGAGTTTGATCAGATCTTATCTGCGATCTAGACCGCACTATGTTGCATATAATGGATATTTTTCACACGAATACATTGCACCTTCAGGAGTCCCTCAGGGCTCTAACTTAGGACCCTTGATATTTGTACTGTTCATCAATGATATTGCAGATAATATTGAAGTAAATATACTGTTATATGCAGACGACGTAAAAATATTTGCACCCATACAATCGTATAAAGATTGTGTGGCCCTTCAGTTTGAGTTGGACAGAATTTCTAATTGGTGTATAACATATAAACTATCTTTAAATATTAATAAATGTAAATCAATCACCTTTACTCGCAAAGTCTTGCCTGTCACTTTCTCGTATTCAATTAATGCTACTACCATAGAATGTTGTAAACGTGCCAAGGATTTGGGTATAGTATTTGATTCTGAATTTACTTTTAACTACCACATCATGGAGATTACGACTTCTTCTTATAAACTTAAAGGTTTCATTATTCGAAACTGCAAGTTTTAAAAGTATCCTAACTTTAAAAAATTTGTACATGAGTTTAGTGCGTTCTAAACTCGAGTATGGTGCCCTTATCTGGAATCCGTATTAAGATTGTTATACCATCATGATTAAAAATATTCAAAGAGAATTTTTAAAATATCTTTGGCTCAAGTCCTTTGGAACGTTTCCTATTAGAGGTCTTGACCAAAATGTTTTCTTACATACTTTTCAAGTACAAAGCTGTCAATTTCGAAGAATTCGCATAGCCCTTACTTTTCTTTATAAGTTATTGCAAAATCAGATTGACTGTTTTAAGATTCCAAGCGTTAATACCAGACAATATGTAACTTTTTATCTCATGCATAATCGGACCAATAATTTTGTTGAGGTCGCGACTGTTCTTTATGTGTAAAAATTACAATATCATATGCAGTGGGGTTGATATTAACATAAACACGTTAAAAGAAATTATGAAGGTAGCTTGTGATTCTCGATTAGAATTACAAAATTAATTTAAATTAATACGTTATAGTAATAATTATTAGATGTACATTTTTATATTATCTATCTGAATTATTTCTTATTATGTTAATTTTTGCTTATGTGTATTTCCTTAATAACTGACATATTTATTTCTAGCCTATGTCTTTATACTAATACGCCAGATAACTATGTTAAATTTTAGTTAGCTTATTATATTGTCCTGTAATTGGATTTTCTGTTGGACAAATTTAATTAAAATAAAATAAAAATAAAAAATAAAACTCATAACTTTGTTCAGAGGATTGTGGATCTGTTAACTGGCCACCTCGTTCGTGCGATTTGACGACAATAGATTATTTTCTTTGGTGATATGTAATGTCGAATGTCTACGCTGATAAATCGGAAACAATTGAGCACTTGGAAGCCAACATTCGATACATTATTGCCGAAATACAGCCTGATTTACTGAGAGTGTGAAAATTGGACCTCCAGATTACGCCATATACGCACCAGCCACAGTGGTCATATGCCCGAAATCATATTCAAAAAATTATCTTTAAAATAAAGCCAATTTCATGGATATTAAAAACATTTTTCTGTTTTATTTCAATTTCAAGTTCTCCGCCTCTAAACAAAACACCCTTTATTCGATGCATCTGAGGCAAGTGTGGAGGATTTTTTTAACATGAATAAATTTTAGTTGTTTGTTTAGGTACTACTTCACCTTGTGCATAAAGAGATCTAGCTAAATTTGGCCAAAATAAAATATCTCGTCTGCATTATGATGCTCATTATTAAAAGGAATCAGTATTTTCTTAATACAATCATTTGTTATAAAAGGTTCAAAAACATTTCCAAATTCATCCAGAGCTTGCCATATAGGGCCATGGCCAAGGGGAGGGCAAAGCCCTTCCTCTAAGAATTTTCTCCTTTCCTCGAGCAATTTACATGGGTCTGCTTTCTTCTCCTAAAAATTAACTTTTCCCTAAGTGATGAATGCCTGGATTATTTTACAAATAAAAATCTTGAAAAATTCAACTGCAGGCTTTAACAGAAAGTTGCAGCTACTTCAGTGTCAGTTTTGTATTATTACGTAAATTTAAAATTCATTTTACCTATTCGTATTTTTTAGCATTTATACTACGTTCTTCTTTTCAATAAAATCTTTGACCCTCCCTAGAATCATTGTCTGGCTACGGCCATGTAGGCGTAGCATATATTTCTTGCAGAATTTAAATTTTCTTTTTAGCTTTTTCATCAAATTTTAGTCAATCAGGGTTAGAAGAATGAAAAAATCTATGATCCGGAATTTCTGCAGGGTTAGTAGAGACAAGATTTATTATCAATTATTACGATTTTTGGCTGTAGAATTTTCAGATACACAAAGACTTCGTTACGTAAAGAAGCACGACATAAACTAGCACTTATTAACTTTTGGTTTTTAATGCGTGAGCCACCAACTGTAGTAAAATCTTACTCCTAAAGCTTTGAGAAGGCTATTTTCATTATTCTTTTAACAAGGTAATTCTAATACTTGTATATGCATATTTTCTGCTCCTGTGTTACAACACATTAATTTATTGAAGATACCAAATTTGAATCTCTTGACCTGTTTAACTTCTTACTCTTTTATTTACAAAATATATTCTTTATAATAGTGTTCATTGTAAGAGATTAAATAACAGATACACATTTAAATACAAAATCAGTTTATTGATGTAGTTACAGTAAAAATAATTAAAAACTAAAATAACTTAACCTCACTGGCATCACTTCCTACTAGAACGAGTTGTTCGTTTGTTAATTGGTTCTTCGCCTGCCTTTTTAATGCTCTTGCGTTTGGTGTTGTTCTTCCCTCCATACTTGGCTTCCAGCTGAGTAAAAAAATTATCCATCCTTTTAGCTTGACGGTTGTGGATTTCATCAGCAAGATCGCTGTCACTGATATTAAGCTTTTCCGCTCTTTTTTTCTCTCGCTCCTCCTTACGCTTGCGCAGATTTTTCTTTACCTCTGGTTCGTTGAAGAAGCGACTGTATTCTTCTACTTCACCGCAATCTACCATATCCTTGACGATGTTTATAATTCGGGGCTCATTCTCGCAGTTGCTGAACGGCACCATTTCCAATATGCGGTCCATGTCACCCTTTGTGCCAACGTAGGCTCTTTTGATGTCGTATTTTTCAGTATCAGATCCAATGTATTCCTTCTTATAGTTCTCGATGTCTTCGGTACTGATCTTCTTAAACATGCTCCTCCAATAATTCAGCCAATTGGTAACTGAGTAATTTTCCTCGTCAAAGCTGCCTGATTCATCGTAAATCTTCCTCTTGTCCGAATCTTGAAGAATGCAATGGATTTTACCCAGAAGCTTAAATTTCTCGGTAGCGAATTCTTTTTTATCTTCCTCTACTCTGTCGGGATGCACCAACAGCGAGAGTTTGTAATACGCTTTTTTCATTTCTTTTATGGTGCAAGTGCTGTTAACTTTCAACACCTCATAAAAATCCCGCGTACCGAAGTACTCTTCACACTTTTCTAACAAGTCCGACATTGTAACTGGAAGTAGTACACTTGAATTTAGTTTTTGTGCTTAGAACAAGAACAATTACTATTGCTAAAATGTATTCGGTTTTGACATCTACCAATCGCCCTCCAAAACCGGCGTCTTTTATGATGTCAAACTTAAAATCTACGGTTGAAACTTATAAAGCACAATTACTCTGCACGGCAAAAATTATACAAAAACCTGTAACCCCTTATACCCTTTACACAGTGTCGTGGTGCCGGGAGGACCGAGACGGTGAGGGCAAAGACAAGAACAGAAATAGATACACTGCTTTTATGTTGAATGCATCTATGTATTAGTTTCAAGAAATTTCAATAAATAACATTGTTTTTTTGTTAACACGGATTAAAGTTTCATTTGCGTAATAAATGCAATCTTATGACAAAAACCACCGACATAATACACATTAAAATCAAAATAACTGTTCAGTTTTATGTTGAACTTTAAATATCTCGAAAAATTATGATGTTATCATGACGAAGGAAGAGTATGTTATTTACATAGAAAGTATTGGAGAATCGAGAAATTGTACTAAAATGGAAATTCCGCCAGTCGCGTAGAATTTGGGAAGGGTTAACCACTCACTTGCCCCTGTGGTACGCCTCTGGTACTAGCCAGAAACGTTTATTTAACATAATTTAGCATGGTTTACAGCGTCTACACTTTCTGCCAAATATGATACGGATACGTCAAATAGTTTTAAAGTAATGGGGAAAAATTATTTTTAAATTTTTAAATAAAACACCTTATATCTCAGTAAGGAGCAATATTTTATCTAAGTGATTTGGGTTAAATATTAATATTTCGAGCCCAGGATTCTACAGTTAAAATATTTCCAATTATTAATGAAACACCCTGTATACAGGGTGAGTTTTTTTTCATTATCACTATAGGGATCTCGGAAACCGTGAAAGATAGAAGGTTGGTTAAATGGAGAAAGAATTGCAGTTTTATGAGCTTATTCGAGATGTGCTTTTGTTTCATTGAAAAAATCCAAGACCTACTAGATACAAGCAAAATATTAAAATTACTTAATTTCTTAAAGTCGGTCTAGCGCCGTTATTATTGAAAATAGAAAAAAAATATAAGAATAAAAATTTTTGCTATTTTTACGCTGTTTATCTTACACTTATTAGTTTTCTTCTAGCTTTCACAGTTTTTGAGTTATAACATTAAGTTACATTTTTTTAAATAGCAATCATAGTTGGCTTAGACATTTCTAAAAAGAGCTCACTTTTCCGCTTAAAATGATATAAGGTTTGTTATACCTATTTTGACAAATAATTCTTTTATAATAATTTTCGTAATAAGAAAATGACGAAAACAAAAACTATGAAAGCTAGAAGGAAATTAACAAGTGTAAGAAAAACACCCTAAAAATAGCTAAAACTTTTATTCTTATTATTTTTTCTATTTTCAATAATAACGGCGCTAGACAGGCTTTAAAAGATTAAGTAATTTTAATATTTTGCTTATATCTAGTAGGTCTTGGATTTTTTAAAAGAAACAAAAGCACACTTTGAATAAGCTCATAAAACTGCAATTCTTTCTCCACTAAGCAAACGAGATATGCTCTTTTTAGAAATGTCTAAGCCAACTATGATTGCTATTTAAAAAAATGTAACTTAATGTTATAACTCAAAAACTATGAAAGCTAGAATAAAACTAATAAGAGTGAGATAGACACCGTAAAAATAGCTAAAACTTTTATTCTTATTATTTTTTTTCTATTTTCAATAATAACGGCGCTAGATCGACTTGAAGAAATTAAGTAATTTTAATATTTTGCTTGTATCTAGTAGGCCTTGGATTTTTTCAAAAAAACAAAAGCACATCTCGAATAAGCTCATAAAACTGCAATTCTTTTTCCATTTAACCAACCTTCTATCTTTCACGGTTTCCGAGATCCCTATAGTGATAATGAAAAAAAACTCACCCTGTATATTTCTAAAAGTCCTGACTGACTCACTCACTCATCAACGCCCAGCCCAAACCCTTGGACCTAGAAAGCTGAAATTTTGCACAGAGGTTCCCTTTATGATGTATACAAGGAATAAGGAAGGATATTTCGAAATTCAACCCCTAAAGGGGTAAAATGAAGGTTCAAATTTTGTATGGTGAAATAATATTAAATAGACATTTCGACTTGAAACTTCGTATGAATACTCCTAAAAACAAATAATTAAACACGTACTTTGTGATTTTTCGAAAATCAACCCCTTAGGGGGTGAAATGGGGTAAATAAGCCTAAAATACGATATGAGTGTCGTTATTAAGATTTTTTGGGAAGTTGATTGCGAAAATGGCATTTATTTTTAAGTCCAAGACGGTGGACATGACATAAGGGAAGGGACGGGACTGGACGGGACTGGACGGGACGGGACGGACTGGACGGAACGGGACGAGACGGGACTGGACGGGACGGGACTGGACGGGTAGGAAAGGGACGGGATGGGACAGTCGTCTGGAAATGTTAGGCTTTTCGTCCTAGATACACAATGTACTGTTTCCGTCGACCTACATATAAAATGTGATTTTACGGACGCATTTACGTACGAAAACTGTCACTTTTTTGTACACCATTAATTTTTTGTCCGCAAACACTTTTTGTCCGCAAATGCTTTTCGTCTGCAAACACTTTACGGCCGCACTTTACAGCCGCAAGCGTTGCGTGAATGTACCCTTTTTTTAACGGTCGTCAAAAAAATTTAATATGCACCTTGGACGAAACCTGCATTTTATGGCCTTGTCTGATTGCTTGTCTCGGCTGTTGCCTTGGCCAGCAATTTCAGGCATCGTCCATAAAAAGCCAGTTTTTCGGCCTAGATACATAAATAACTATTTTTGCACTACTAGTCTTAGAACGCACTATTATTGGCCTATCTTTAGGTCGTGAAGTTGTTTTTCTCCACCTTGGGAGACAAAGTAAAATAAACAATTTTCACCCTGGTAACTAACAAATTGCATCAATCATCACTATTTCAATTTTGACGTTGAAAAAGCTGTATTGTCAAGTTGACAGTTAAAACATTTTTGAAATTTGTTGGGAATTTTAGATATTAAGCCGTTTAGGTAGTGCAAAAAATAGTATATACACCACGGCAGCGAATCCTCTTATAACCTTCGCGGGTTAGATACTTTGCACTTCGCCCTCAGTTTCTAATATGCGCTCAGAATATAATACTGGGCTTCGATAACTTGATGTATAATATATCACCACTTTTTTAATTTCTCACCTAATCTGAAATGCCCGCTTCTACACCACTGGAAATAGTTGGGATCACTGTATGTGCTAAGTGGATACTAGTTTTATTTGAAGGAGGCGGCACATATTTATTTAAGTACGGATCACCTGTGATATTATAGCTGAATTTTCCGACTAGTAGTAGGTATATGTGGCCGTACGATTGTTTGTCGCCATGTTTCCGCCAACGTCAAAATAAGCTTGTGCAGAAACTAGTGATGTAATAAAAAGAATAGATAATTTTTAACAGTGAAAGTGACATTTGGTAACAAAAGATTACTAAAGTCAAAATTATTAGTTGGTTAAAATTTAGATTGCATCATTACTTAACTTTTTTTTTTGCTCACATGTTAAGCATTCTGACTACCGATTTAAGGTAGCGAGTTCGATCCCCAATCCCGCAAATTTCCATTTCCTATACATACTAGTGACCGAAGTCACGAAATCGTATAGGGAATGGAAATTGCTTCACCGCTACGAACTCTATACGATTTTATGACCTTTAGATTATTTGCTCAATAGATGCGGACCAAACATTTGCAAATAAAAATTTTCTATATTAGTAGGTACATCCAATGTAATAAAAAATACAAGGAAGGAAAAATAATATGCTATAGGTATTAGTAAATCTAATCTAATAAAAAATCAAAATAAAAGAAATGAAAAAATGTGCAATTCATGAATTAATTTTACATATGCCATTTAGCATAAGGTTTATTTGCTAAATATTCTCGATTAATTTTCTTTGTTTTTTCTTTTTCCTTGCTCTCTTCATGCGACCACCCTCTAATGATGTTGACCCCTTGTAATTACTTCTTCTTCCTGCAATTGGAGTTGGTTGTACTCGATTTTTTTCCATTACCATGCTTACTCGCCAAGTTAGATCCAAAAAAGGTTAATAATTGTGATGGGAGTTTCAATATCGTTAAATTGTGTAATTGTGTAAGTGTTTGCATCATATGATTGTTACATCGCAATTTTGCCATATTAGTTATATTAATGAAATTATTGGATAACCTGTCGATCTCTTGGGAACTTCCTACATCTGCTTCAATATTAATTAATAATAATAATAATAATAATAATGTTTATTGTCCTATAATACAAAACAAATACATTGTTAACTAACTACTAATAGTAACAACCAAGTATATTAATTAAGGGACAAATGGAAGGGTTCAGCAACATGTAAGGTTACTGATCTACCACCCTCCCAAGCAGACTACTTGCTCATATTAACTACAGTGCCTTAGGCACTGTAATATTAACTAAGTGCGCAAATACTTAATAGCTGATGCAACGTGAAAACTTACATAATACATATACCAAATTAGCCCATCAAACACCTCCCTCCAACAGTTTATTTTTGTACAATGATTTAAATTTATTTAGTGACTGATCTTTCCATTCTAAGGGTAACTTATTGAAGAATTTGCAGACGTTATATGAAAAACTTCTTTGGTAGATTGAAGTACGATGAGTAGGCATAGTTAATAGATCCTTATGCCTTAGATTAAGATTATGAATGTCTGTTCTATATTTTACTTTACGGAAAAGATATGGTGGAACCCCTGTGATAATTACTTTATAGTACAGAACAGCACAGTGAATATTTCTCCGCTGTTCCATATTAAGCCACTTTGCTTCTTTTAATTTGTGAGTGATTCTCTCATACTTTCTCACGCCGTAAATTAAGCGTAAACAATTATTTTGCACAAGTTGTATCCTTCTACGTTCATCCGCATCAATGCAGTGTGCGTATAAGGTGTCCGCGTAGTTGAAGTGAGAAAGAACGAGTGAGTCACACAACATTATTTTAAGTTCTTTATTTAATATATATCTATTAGCATACAGCAGCTTTAAGTTAGAATATGCTCTTCCTATGCAAGTCCGTACGTGCGTCTTAAATCTTAAGGAATCATCAATAGTAACGCCAAGATTATAAACTTCATCCCTCACGGGAAGGAGCATGTTGTTAAGGTAAAGTTTTATTTTATCCCGAAGTCTAGATCTACTCTTTTTATTACCAAACAATATAACATTTGTTTTATTTGGATTTAAAGATAAAGAATGCTGCATAGAATATTCAGAAAGGTTCTGTAAATCCTCATTTATATTATTTATCGCCTCGTCTAGTTTATTAGTTGGAAACGAAAGATATACCTGTGTATCGTCAGCATAAAGATGGTGCTGACAGTGTTGCAGACAGTGGTTTATTAAATTATTTGTGTAAATTGTGAACAAGATTGGTCTAAGAACGGACCCTTGTGGTACACCTGACGACATCTCTGCAGCTTCGGAAACGTTTCCATCCAGATAAACTTTCTGAGTACGTTCTGTTAAGTAAGAATTTACAAGATTGATTGCGGATACGTCCAGTCCTACATAATGCAAAATAGCTTTTAGAATATTATGATCAGGAGTATCGAAGGCTTTGCTAAAGTCTAAAAGTACTAAGATTGTAAGATAATGTTTGTCATTAGCAGCTAATACATCATCAATTATATTAATTAAAGCTGTCGTACAGCTCTATCCTGATCTAAAACCTGACTGACACTCAGGCAGCAGCTTGTATTTATCAATATGTTGCTGCAGTTGAAGTACTATTGCTTTTTCCATTATTTTTGACATTGCAGGTAAGATGCTGATAGGCCTTAAATCTTTATATTCTACAGGATGAGCTTTTTTTGGAAAAGGTGTAATTTTGGATTGTCGCCATATTTTTGGAAATGTTTGATTTCTAAAACAGAAGTTTATTAAATGAGTTATAACAGGCGTAATATAAGGACAGCATACTTTTATCATGTCGATTGAAATATTATCAATGCCACACGCTTTAGTAGTAATACTATCGATCATTTTTGAAGTAACTTCATCTGTGATATCATCGAATTTAAATATATCCTGGTAGGTAGCTTTTAATATCTGTTTCTATTTCTGTTCGTGACTATAAAAATAAGAATTTAGGTATAAATACAGGGTGTCTCACGGTATTTTGACACATTTTGATCGTTTCTAGTTTGAAAACGGTTAAAGATATTGAAATGCGGTTTAGACAGAAAACTGGTTTACTTTACAATTTTTTTTCACTAGACTTAAACGTTCAATATTGTACAGGAACGAACATTTGACCTTGAGATCACTTTTTGTTGAAAACCCGTATTTTCTGAATGCTTCAAGAAAAAGCCACAAAGCCACAAACGTAGGTATCTCTGGAAAGAGGAAGAACTAAGGTGGTGTCTCTATTTAAAATAATGACGTTTTCCAATCTCTGAAAATGGTGGATTTTATTTTATTATATTTAGAAATACATGCGGAAATTATAATAAGCAGTCAGAAGAAACCCTTACTTCAAACGAGTATTTTAGATTTTGTAACAACTATTACATAACTTTGTTTCAATTATTTTATTATTCTTATTAATTGTTAGCGCGTATACCTTTGCATAATACGACTTTTTTAAACATAAAAATGGATTTTCTCTTAAGCGGACGCCTCTAATAACCGGACAAAAACTTTGCCACGGTGCGTGTCCGCTTATGGGAGATTCCACATGTTAAAATACCGTGGAACACCCTGTATTATTTTACATTCACAAACGTTATACTTACGATTTCATCTAATTCCTGTTCTATATTTTCGACCATAGGATTTAGAAAGTCGTTACTTTCAGATAATGTATTTTATCTACGACCACTACTAAAAGTAGGCCTTTTAGCGCTAGCTTGTTTCACTAAAAGTGACGTTCTATAGTTTACCGTAGTTAAAGAAATCAGCTGTTTACTTTTAGCCCATGTGCTAAAAGTGAAGTGAGGTTATAAAACTACAATTTCGAACTGGAAGTGAAGTTGTAAAGTTATTCTAGTTGTTTATTGCGTTACAGGTAGAGCTTACAATACCGGGATCCCGGGATCCTGAATACCGGGATCCCGGAAAATTTTTGTCTGGTATTGAAAACCGGTATTGATGTCAAAAATACCGGTATTTCGGTATTAACGTATACCTACCTATAAAAATTACATTTAGAAAAATATTTATTACAGTTAAAACTGAAATATGTCTCATAATGTGACGAATAAATCAAAATCTTTATTCAAAGCATTTTTAGTTAAACAAATTATAGCATAATTAATTTAATCATATTTTAATTATTAGACATACCATAACCCCTTGGAGGTCATGGATACAAAAACCTTTGCTGAGCACAGAAAAGGAAACGATGAAGCTTCCATTTGGAACCATTTCTTAACAGAAAAAAGTGGACAATTGGCTAAATGTAAGAAGTGTTCTAAAGAAATAAAATGTGGTGGAGGATCTACTAGAGGCCTTCATACCCATTTAAAAACAATGTATGGATTAAATTTTAATAAAAATGTGAACTCTCTAATAGTGACGGACAAGGTGCTTCGTAACATTCGAAATTATTAATAACGAGTTATTTTAAAAACAATAAAAATATAAACTTCCAGAAGTGCTCGCACGCATGACCGCTCGCGATGGCCTGTCTTAATATTTTCATTAATTCTTATGACATAAGAGAAGGTTTCAATGCAAGGGGGTTTAAAGATATACCAAAATCTTCACTCACAATAAAAAATATGGTGCTAGGATATAGCAAGATAATAATATGTTGTTCATGTTGGATAAGTTTTATGAATTAAGATATTGTGTTCAAAAAGCGCTGATTGAATAGGTTAGGCAAAAAAAAATTCTGACTAACTTAATTTACTATCTGCAGCTATTGATGCAAATCTTTTAATGGCTGATACATCTTTAAAATTTATGATGGAGGCTCTTTCCCAACACAAATATTCAATATCTTTGGAATTACTGGATGCTTTAAAATTTCGCATTTTACAGCGACGAACAGATTTGTCACAGATACTTCAATAGATACAAACAGGCTCACAAGATGACAACGAGGTGTTATTTCAACGTATACCTAAAGGTACACTTACGAAAAAAAAATTATATGTTTAACTAAACGGGTTTTACATGCAAATTTAGAGGAAGAAACACCACTTACAGAAGTTACAAATATGTATTTTAGAATCTTGCTCGATGTCTGTCCGCAATGTATTAAAGAGAAAACTGCAGGTGGCAATAGAAGAAACACTTACATCTGTGCCTAAGATTTTAAAAAATAACGGGATTTGAACACAAAATAAAAGATGAGATCACGTTTTTTAAAAAAACTGGAACAAAAGAGACGTATTTAAAAAAGGCATCTGATTACTTATTGACCACTGCACCCACAAGTGTGGAGTCGAAAAGGGAATTTTCTGAGGCCGGCCAAATCTGCACAAATATTCGGTCTTCCCTTAATGATAATGATGAAAGCATCAATTATTAGTGCTTTTTGAGAGCACATTTTAATAAAGAAAATTAATATTTGATGGACAATTTTAATTTGTTAGTTCCTATATTAGTTACACATAAGAAAACTTAATTTTGTTATATTGCTAGAATTTGTTATTTGTCATATTTTTCATCTACTGTATTTATTTATCTACGTATAAAGAAAAAAATATTAAGCTAATGGAATTCCTTTTGTAAGCAACATTATTTTTAACAACAAATTTTTATTTGTTTCTTGGATATTATTTTTAGATGTAGTAATAACTAAGTATAGATTTAATACGTAAATTTTTTAATAGTAATACCGGTTTTAATACCGGTATCCCGGTATTAAAAATTTTGAATACCGAATACCGGTATTAAGATTTTGGTCCGGTATTGTAAGCACTAGTTACAGGTAAAGTGTTTTTGAAATAATTAAAGCATTATGTTATGAATACAGTCAGATGTGGAGTATTAATAATTACATTCGTCCGCGCGGCATGGTTTACTGTTTATTATGACATACATTAGAAGTGTCGTAGATGCAAACCTTTGTTAAATCGATATTTATGGATTAATAACAGTAAAATTAAGGTCGTAGATAATAGTATCTTATGTTATAAGGAGCAAAAGTTATACTTTATGTGGCGAGGTTGGACGGGTTATCTGCCGAGCTTGCGTACAGCCGAGCCACATAAAAATACTTTTGTTCCGAATAACATACAGTATTTTTTCTTCAAACGTTTTTATAACAAATTATTTACAATTTTGTGAACAAAATTCGAAGAAAATTACTTGATCTCGTCAGCGCCGGATAATAACTTTATCTGCCGCTCGTCAGCGCTTGGTGGTGTAGTAACCATATAACCTCTAAAAACTTGTCTTGTCGTTGTCGAATCGGACGATAATTTCGATTATAATTCAGACGCTAAAGCGTACAAAGCACGAGCCTCTACTCCGCTCGGTAAAGAGAGGTTGTGGATAATACAAATATAATAATAACTATATTACAAGAGAAGAGGACAAGTTCTATAATTTAATTTCCATATTAAATAAAAAATGATACAGCTGTATGAAAAGTAAAACATTCAAATAGTTACAGTTTTTTATATAACGCTTTAACTTTCTTCAGTGCCTCGATTAATTCCTGTAATAGCTCATCTGTCACTATGAAACTGCTTGTCCTTTATGGCAATTCTTTTACCCATTCTGACTCTTACATCTTCTTTTGGAGGAATGTTTCCAATACATACGCGTGTTATATTCGGAGCTTTATTAAAAATATCCTCAAAGAGGGAAAAACTAGCCAATTACTTTTGTCTACGAATTTTCACGGTATGCCGAAATGTGTCACTTCAGTGGATATTGGATCAGTTTGAATGCCGATTCTTGTATCGCAGTTTTTGAGCACATCAATTTTTGAAGAATAACCTAGAATGAGATTGGAATATTGAATTGGAACAGGCCCGGTGAGTAGTGTAATTACAGGCGTTCTGGCGCATTTTGCATGTCACCCGAACAATGGGAAAGGCTCCATTACTTTATTTATTCACAATGTAAGTTTCAACGTTTGTAATGTAAGTTTAAATAATCATCGTCCACTTCACGTATTAGACCACCGGAGTAGTGTACTTACAGGCGTTCTGGCGCATTTTGCATGTCACCCGAACGAACCCGGAGGTCAAGGTTATTGACCTCACCTAGGCCACTTCCGGTTCCCACGATGAATTTTTGGGTTAAAAGTCTAATTTTGAAATTTTACAAGATTTCTACACTTATCAAAATTTTCTCATATCCAAGCGGATGTGACTCATCGTCTGACAATGCAAACATGTCCATTCTTGCAGGATGTTATTGAACAATAAAGCCATTGTTTGAGAAATCTGCACGATTGCAACAATAATTGAACAATGAGGTCGTTGTTGTCTGGAGGAATTTTTGCTGACCTCCATTATCAGATAAACAGGATGTTATTGTCTGAAGCTTCAGACTTGTCCAGACATGTTTGAGAAATGTGCAAAGCTGTTAAAAATTGAACAATAAAGCCATTGTTTGAGAAATCTGCACGATTGCAACAATAATTGAACAATGAGGTCTTTGTTGTCTGGGGGTATTTTCGCTGACCTCCATTATCAGATAAACAGGATGTTATTGTCTAAAGCTTCAAACCTGTCCAGACATGTTTGAGAAATGTGCAAGACTGGTAAAAATTGAACAAAGAAACCCATTGTTTGAGAAAAATCTGCACAACCGCTAAATTGAATGCTGTCTTTGTTTGGAATTTTTTTGCTGACGCAGGCCTCCATTATCAACTGCGACGATGAATAAATAGACCGGCTCGGCTGTTTGCAAGAGTTAGTATTACAACTGCACGCACGCGAACATGTCTGCGATAGACAGCGTTACCGAATTAAGTTCGAATTCAATAAAAACAATCAAAGACGCGATAGGGATTGTAAAATATAGTGATGAGGCTGACAAATGGATTAAACATGTAAATAAAACCAGTTTAATTGTTAGTCGATTTATCCGTAAGCATAGTTTTAAAAATGAAAATCCATTTAGGCTAGAGGCAAATTTAAGTTTATTAAAGGGTCAACGGCAATTATTGAGAAATTTAAAAGCAAAATTAGCAAAGAAGGGGGCGGGTGCAGGGAGTGGTCAGCAGCAGCAAAAGAACAAGTTGGTATGGCAAGATGTAGAATCTTGTTTTAACAGTAGAATAAGAACAGGTATGATTGTAAATTTAGGCTACAAGGGACCTCAAGAATTTCTTGCAAAAGCATACAGAAGTTTCTCAATAAAAGTAAAACAAATTATTAAAAATAACTTAATGCTTAAAGCTAACGTAATATTTAATGCATATTTTATAAAACCTAGTAGTGGCGAGATAGATTTAAAAACGTTTGCTACTAAAAATGAAAAAACTGATTCTGGTACTAATGTAAAACAGTGGTATGAGACTAATGTTGAGAATAAGCTGTTGACGAAATTGGAAGATTTTCAAGAACGTGATTCAGGTTGGAGTTTGCTTGAGATATTACATTTAAAAGTAAATTTAAATCATTACACGCCATTAACAGTAGGTAAATATATTGAGTTACCTAAAGATATTAAAAATAAAAAGGCCGTGATTAACTTAAAAAATGATGATGAATATTGTTTTTTGTGGTCGGTAGTGTCAGCATTATATCCTGCAAATAAGAGTTCTGATAGAATATCTTCATATCCACATTTTAATGAAGTTTTAAAGTACTCGGGACTAGAATTTCCAATGAAATTAAAAGATATATCAAAATTTGAGACAATAAATGATTTACGTATAAATGTATATACGCTAGAAAGAAAAAACAAATTTGGTAAAAATTCAGTATTGCCCATATATATTAGTAAAAATACTCAAATTAATAAAGATGCTATACACTTATTAATGATATCCAACGATGAGGGGCAGTTCCATTTCGGTTGGATAAGAAACTTATCTAGATTGGTTACAACTCAACTGCATAAGTACCACGCTCAAACTTTATTATGTGATACGTGTTTAAATCATTTCGTAAATAAAGAATCATATTTAAGACATATTAGAAATTGTAATAGTGTAAATGAAACTAAAATCAAAATGCCCGAAGAAGGTACAACAATAAAATTTAAAGACTATAAATATCAGGAAAAAGTACCATTTTCAATATACGCGGACGTGGAGTGTGTTTTAGAGAAAGAACAGAATGTTGTTTCCGAAAATGTAGGGATTTATCAAAAACATGTTCCATTTAGTATTGCATATTATTTAAAATGTTCATATGACGATAGTTTATCTCGATTTAATATATATCGTGGTGCCGACTGTATGGAATGGTTTGTAAAAGAATTACAATCTATAGCGTATCAAGTAAATAATATATTACTAAATATACAGCCTATGGATATTAGCCAGCAGAAAAACGAATCGTTTCAAAAATCGGTATGCTGTTACATTTGTAAACAATCTTTCGCCGATAAAGACGTGCGTGTACGTGATCACAATCATCAGACAGGTGAGTATAGAGGTAGTGCTCATCAACACTGTAATCTTAACTATAAAGATGCACATTATATTCCCGTTTTCTTTCATAATCTCAGCGGTTATGATGCACATTTTATTATAAAACCATTGGCAAAACTGATTATGAGAGATATTAATTTGTTGCCTATAAATAAGGAAAAATTTATATCATTTACAAAACATGTGGATGGTACAAATATTGATTTTAGATTTTTAGACTCGTTTCGATTTATGGCTAGTAGTTTAGAACAATTGTCATTAAATTTACCGAACAATTTAAAAACTATTACACGCAAATTTTGCAAGAGCAAAGAAGAATTTGAATTATTACTACGTAAGGGTATCTTTCCATACGACTACCTAGACAATTTTGAAAAGTTGAATGATAAAAGTCTTCCTGACAAAACGCAATTTTTTAGTCAGCTGCATGAAACAGCTATTTCAGATGAAAATTATGAACATGCACTGCGTGTTTGGAACACATTTAATATGCAAACTCTGGGCCAGTATGCGGATATGTACCTTACAGTTGATGTTCTACTCTTAGCTGATGTGTTTGAAAATTTTAGAGAAAATTGTATGAAAACGTATGGATTAGATGCTCTACATTTTTACACGGCACCAGGATTGGAATTTCAAGCAATGTTAAAAACTACTAAATTTAAACTTGAGCTGTTGACAGACGTAGATCAACTGTTGTTTATAGAGAGGGGTATTAGAGGAGGGTTAGCACAGTGTTCGAATCGATACGCTAAAGCTAATAATCGATATATGGGTGAAAAATATGTAGAAGCCGATCTTGAATCATATATCCTGTATTTAGATATTAATAACATGTACGGAGCCGGAATGTCTGAATATCTACCGTATGGAGGGTTTGAATGGGTAAATGACTTAGATATTCCTAACATTGATCATTTAAATACTCGGTAAAATTCTGAAACAGGCTATATGTATGAAGTCGATTTAGAATATCCTCAAAATTTATTTGAACTTCACAAAGATTTGCCTCTATGTCCTGACCATTATACACCACCAACATCCAAACAATCAAAATTGACAGCCACATTATTTAAAAAAGAAAACTACGTAATACATTACCGCAATCTGCAGCAAGCTGTAAGTTTAGGGTTGAAAATTGTAAAAATTCCATAAAATATTAAGATTTAAACAATCAGCTTGGCTTAAACCGTACATAGATTTAAATACAAAATTAAGGCAAGCTGCCAAAAATAATTTTGAAAAAGAATTTTATAAACTTGTGAATAACGCTGTATTTGGAAAAACTATGGAAAATGTTAGAAAATACAAAATAATAAAATTAATTTCTAAATGGGAAGGTAGATACGGAGCCAGTGCATACATATCAAAACCAAATTTTCACAGCTGTACTATTTTAGATAAAGACTTGGTACTTATAGAATTAAATCAGTTGGAAATAGTTTTTAATAAGCCAATATACGTTGGATTTTCAATCCTAGATATTTCAAAAATTTTAATATACGATTTTCATTATAATTATATTAAACAGAAGATGGGTAATCAAGCAAAACTGCTGTACACAGACACTGATAGTCTCATATATCACATTACCCTTTCAAATATATACGATTTTATACGAGAAGATATTCACAAATTTGATACAAGCGATTATCCATCGAACAATCCATATAACCTTCCACAAGTTAATAAAAAAGTAATAGGTCTAATGAAAGACGAAATGAGTGGTAAAAGAATTACCGAATTTGTTGGTCTACGTGCAAAATTGTATGCTTTCAAAACATTAGAGGATGTTGAGAATGGAGAATTTAAAATTTCAAAGAAAGCTAAAGGTATTACCAGAGCTGCTTTAAATAGAATTACATTTGACGATTACAAAGACTGCCTGTTTAATAACGAAACAGTATTTTGCGATCAGAGAACAATTAGATCAAAAACTCACAACGTATTTTCTTTAAAACAAAGAAAAAAGGCTTTAGACCCACATGATGACAAAAGAATAGTAAACTGTATGTATACTGACACTTTGCCTTGGGGCTACTGTCCACCAAGCACATTATAAACATGTTCGAATATTTAAATAATAACCATATAAGTTATATATTTCAGCCTAGCGTTGTACACCGCCACCACACAGATATTTTTAAATGGCTTGGAGAAAATATCAGAAAAGCTCAAAATGGTGAAGCCATTGGTTGGAGAAGCGGTCCATGTTCCGGTCCCTGGCCCTCAACAACACCTCAAGACTATATTGATACTTACACTTTGTTAAGTTCTGTCTTCACTTATGTATAAATAAGATGTGTATATCAATTAAATAAAATATATCCATGCGTATATTTATTCTCCCACTCTCCTTGTCAAGTTTTGCTTCACTTATGAATAAATGCGATGTATATATTAATGAAATAAAACACAAATAAAAATAAAAAGTATTTTATTTTAATCTTAAAAATTACATGTATAAGTTTATTATCTAACTTAATTTCCATTTTAATGAGACAAAATTTGAGGTGGCGACGGGGATAGTGGTGACACCTATTGCAATTGCGCGGGGGTTTTTGCACAGGTCTGCGCGAGGGTCTGCCCGAGGGTTTTGGCGCATACAGGCAAGTAGACAGGTGGACGACAGGTAGACAGCTAGACAGGTAGACAGGTAGACAGTTAGACAGGTAGACAGGTAGACTGGTAGACAGCTAGACAGGTAGACTGGTAGACAGTTAGACAGGTAGACAGCTAGACAAGTAGACAGGTAGACAGCTAGACAGGTTGACAGCTAGACAGCTAGACAGCTAACCAGGTCGACAGGTAGACAGCTAGACAGATAGACAGGTAGACAGGTAGACAGGCGGACAAGCAGGCAAACAGGCTGACAAGCAGGCATGTGCCAATATGACGGGAACAAAAATTTATATAATCATACCAGTTTAATTTTTTTTCCCATATAAAAAAAAACTTATCTAGACTGGTTGGAAATCAAATACATAAGAGAACATCTCAACTTGTTTAAATCATGTTTTTTTGTAACTAAACAATCACATTAGAAACTGTAATAGTGTAAATAAAGCTAAAATTAGAATGCTTGAAGGAGGCACATCAATAGAATTTGCAGACTATAGAAAATATCTGTCCAGACCCGCGGATGTGAGCGTGTGGGAATGCGCAAGGTTGCTAAAACTAAATGTAACTATCGGAGCGCAATTTCGAAACTGTATATTTAATAAAGTTCTGGAAAATCACGTAATATTTACATTCGATGCTTACAAACAGTGTTGTGGATTTCCTAATGTCTGTAAATTTTTAGTCAATTTTAAGCAAATTTCTTAACCATACATTTAGTTTTAGCAACCTTGCGCATTCCACACGCTCACATCCGCGGGTCTGGACAGATATTTTCTATAGTCTGCAAATTCTATTGATGTGCCTCCTTCAAGCATTCTAATTTTAGCTTTATTTACACTATTACAGTTTCCAATGTCATTGTTTAGTTACAAAAAAATGATTTAAACAAGTTGAGATTTTCTCTTATGTATTTGATTTCCAACCAGTCTAGATAAGTTTTTTTATATGGGAAAAAATAAAACTGGTATAATTATATAAATTTGTGTTCCCGTCATATTGGCACATGCCTGCTTGTCAGCCTCTTTGCCTGCTACCGCCTGTCTACCTGTCTATCTGTCTAGCTGTCTACCTGTCTAGCTGTCTACCTGTCTAACTGTCTACCAGTCTACCTGTCTAGCTGTCTACCTGTCTAGCTGTTTACCAGTCTACCTGTCGTCCACCTGTCTACTTGCCTGTATGGGCCAAAACCCTCGGGCAGACCCTCGCGCAGACCTGTGCAAAAACCCCTCCGCGCATCCCAGCGATCCAGGGTGTTTGCACATCGCGGACACCGTCATCAGCCCCCGCACAACTGGAATAGGTGTCACCACTATCCCCGTCGCCACCTCAAATTTTGTCTTATTAAAATAGAAATTAAGTTAGGTAATAAACTTATACATGTAATTTTTAAGATTAAAATAAAAGACTTTTTATTTTTATTTGTGTTTTATTTCATTAATATATACATCGCATTTATCCATAAGCGAAGCAAAACTTGACAAGGAGAGTGGGAGAATAAATATACGCATAAATATATTTTATTTAATTAATATACACATCTTATTTATACATAAGTGAAGACTGAACTTAACAAAGTGTGAGTATCAATATAGTCTTGAGGTGTTGTTGACGGCCAGGGACCGGAACATGGACCGCTTCTCCAACCAACGGCTTCACCATTTTGAGCTTTTCTAAAATTTCCCCAAGCCATTTAAAAATATCTGTGTGGTGGCGGTGTACAACGATAGGCTGAAATATATAACTTATATGGTTATTATTTAAATATTCGAACATGTTTATAATGTGCTTGGTGGACAGTAGCTCCAAGGTAAAGTGTCAGTATACATACAGTTTACTATTCTTTTGTCATCATGTGGGTCTAAAGCCTCTTTTCTTTGTTTCAAAGAAAATACGTTGTGAGTTTTTGATCTAATTGTTCTCTGATTGCAAAATACTGTTTCGTTATTAAACAGGCAGTCTTTGTATACGTCAAATGTAATTCTATTCAAAGCAGCTCTGGTAATACCTTTAGCTTTCTTTGAAATTTTAAATTCTCCATTCTCAGCATCCTCTAATGTTTTGAAAGCATACAATTTTGCACGTAGACCAACAAATTCGGTAATTCTTTTACCACTCATTTCGTCTTTCATTAGACCTATTACTTTTTTATTAACTTGTGGAAGGTTATATGGATTGTTCGATGGATAATCGTTTGTATCAAATTTGTGAATATCTTCTCGTATAAAATCGTATATATTTGGAAGGGTAATGTGATATATGAGACTATCAGTGTCTGTGTACAGCAGTTTTGCTTGATTACCCATCTTCTGTTTAATATAATTATAATAAAAATCGTATATTAAAATTTTTTAAATATCTAGGATTGAAAATCCAACGTATATTGGCTTATTAAAAACTATTTCCAACTGATTTAATTCTATAATACCAAGTCTTTATCTAAAATAGTACAGCTGTGAAAATTTGGTTTTGATATGTATGCACTGGCTCCGTATCTACCTTCCCATTTAGAAATTAATTTTATTATTTTGTATTGTCTAACATTTTCCATAGTTTTTCCAAATACAGCGTTATTCACAAGTTTATAAAAATGTTTTTCAAAATTATTTTCGGCAGCTTGCTTTATTTTTGTATTTAAATCTATGTACGGTTTAAGCCAAGCTGATTGTTTAAATCTTAATATTCTATGGATTTTTACAATTTTCAACCCTAAACTTACAGCTTGCTGCAGATTGCGGTAATGTATTACGTAGTTTTCTTTTTTAAATAATGTGGCTGTCAATTTTGATTGTTTGGATGTTGGTGGTGTATAATGGTCAGGACATAGAGGCAAATCTTTGTGAAATTCAAATAAATTTTGAGGATATTCTAAATCGACTTCATACATATAGCCTGTTTCAGAATTTTACCGAGTATTTAAATGATCAATGTTAGGAATATCTAAGTCATTTACCCATTCAAACCCTCCATACGGTAGATATTCAGACATTCCGGCTCCGTACATGTTATTAATATCTAAATACAGGATATATGATTCAAGATCGGCTTCTACATATTTTTCACCCATATATCGATTATTAGCTTTAGCGTATCGATTCGAACACTGTGCTAACCCTCCTCTAATACCCCTCTTTATAAACAACAATTGATCTACGTCTGTCAACAGCTCAAGTTTAACTTTAGTAGTTTTTAACATTGCTTGAAATGCCAATCCTAGTGCCGTGTAAAAATGTAGAGCATCTAATCCATACGTTTTCGTACAATTTTCTCTAAAATTTTCAAACACATCAGCTAAGCGTAGAACATCAACTGTAAGGTACATATCCGCATACTGGCCCAGAGTTTGCATATTAAATGTGTTCCAAACACGCAGTGCATGTTCATAATTTTCATCTGAAATAGCTGTTCCATGCAGCTGACTAAAAAATTGCGTTTTGTCAGGAAGACTTTTATCATTCAACTTTTCAAAATTGTCTAGGTAGTCGTATGGAAAGATACCCTTACGTAGTAATAATTCAAATTCTTCTTTGCTCTTGCAAAATTTGCGTGTAATAGTTTTTAAATTGTTCGGTAAATTTAATGACAATTGTTCTAAACTACTAGCCATAAATCGAAACGAGTCTAAAAATCTAAAATCAATATTTGTACCATCCACATGTTTTGTAAATGATATAAATTTTTCCTTATTTATAGGCAACAAATTAATATCTCTCATAATCAGTTTTGCCAATGGTTTTATAATAAAATGTGCATCATAACCGCTGAGATTATGAAAGAAAACGGGAATATAATGTGCATCTTTATAGTTAAGATTACAGTGTTGATGAGCACTACCTCTATACTCACCTGTCTGATGATTGTGATCACGTACACGCACGTCTTTATCGGCGAAAGATTGTTTACAAATGTAACAGCATACCATACCGATTTTTGAAACGATTCGTTTTTCTGCTGGGCTGTATATTTAGTAATATATTATTTACTTGATACGCTATAGATTGTAATTCTTTTACAAACCATTCCATACAGTCGGCACCACGATATATATTAAATCGAGATAGACTATCGTCATATGAACATTTTAAATAATATGCAATACTAAATGGAACATGTTTTTGATAAATCCCTACATTTTCGGAAACAACATTCTGTTCTTTCTCTAAAACACACTCCACGTCCGCGTATATTGAAAATGGTACTTTTTCCTGATATTTATAGTCTTTAAATTCTATTGTTGTACCTTCTTCGGGCATTTTGATTTTAGTTTCATTTACACTATTACAATTTCTAATATGTCTTAAATATGATTCTTTATTTACGAAATGATTTAAACACGTATCACATAATAAAGTTTGAGCGTGGTACTTATGCAGTTGAGTTGTAACCAATCTAGATAAGTGTCTTATCCAACAGAAATGGAACTGCCCCTCATCGTTGGATATCATTAATAAGTGTATAGCATCTTTATTAATTTGAGTATTTTTACTAATATATATGGGCAATACTGAATTTTTACCAAATTTGTTTTTTCTTTCTAGCGTATATACATTTATACGTAAATCATTCATTGTCTCAAATTTTGATATATCTTTTAATTTCATTGGAAATTCTAGTCCCGAGTACTTTAAAACTTCATTAAAATGTGGATATAAAGATATTCTATCAGAACTCTTATTTGCAGGATATAATGCTGACACTACCGACCACAAAAAACAATATTCATCATCATTTTTTACGTTAATAACGGCCTTTTTATTTTTAATATCTTTAGGTAACTCAATATATTTACCTACTGTTAATGGCGTGTAATGATTTAAATTTACTTTTAAATGTAATATCTCAAGCAAACTCCAACCTGAATCACGTTCTTGAAAATCTTCCAATTTCGTCAACAGCTTATTCTCAACATTAGTCTCATACCACTGTTTTACATTAGTACCAGAATCATTTTTTTCATTTTTTGTAGCAAACGTTTTTAAATCTATCTCGCCACTACTAGGTTTTATAAAATATGCATTAAATATTACGTTAGCTTTAAGCATTAAGTTATTTTTAATAATTTGTTTTACTTTTATTGAGAAACTTCTGTATGCTTTTGCAAGAAATTCTTGAGGTCCCTTGTAGCCTAAATTTACAATCATACCTGTTCTTATTCTACTGTTAAAACAAGATTCTACATCTTGCCATACCAACTTGTTCTTTTGCTGCTGCTGACCACTCCCTACACCCGCCCCCTTCTTTGCTAATTTTGCTTTTAAATTTCTCAATAATTGCCGTTGACCCTTTAATAAACTTAAATTTGCCTCTAGCCTAAATGGATTTTCATTTTTAAAACTATGCTTACGGATAAATCGACTAACAATTAAAATGGTTTTATTTACATGTTTAATCCATTTGTCAGCCTCATCACTATATTTTACAATCCCTATCGCGTCTTTGATTGTTTTTATTGAATTCGAACTTAATTCGGTAACGCTGTCTGTCGCAGACATGTTCGCGTGCGTGCGGTTGTAATACTAACTCTTGCAAACAGCCGAGCCGGTCTATTTATTCATCGTCGCAGTTGATAATGGAGGTCTGCGTCAGCAAAAAAATTCCAAACAAAGACAGCATTCAATTTAGCAGTTGTGCAGATTTTTCTCAAATAATGGGTTTCTTTGTTCAATTTTTACCAGTCTTGCACATTTCTCAAACATGTCTGGACAGGTTTGAAGCTTCAGACAATAACATCCTGTTTATCTGATAATGGAGGTCAGCAAAAATACCCCCAGACAACAAAGACCTCATTGTTCAATTATTGTTGCAATCGTGCAGATTTCTCAAACAATGGCTTTATTGTTCAATTTTTAACAGCTTTGCACATTTCTCAAACATGTCTGGACAAGTCTGAAGCTTCAGACAATAACATCCTGTTTATCTGATAATGGAGGTCAGCAAAAATTCCTCCAGACAACAACGACCTCATTGTTCAATTATTGTTGCAATCGTGCAGATTTCTCAAACAATGGCTTTATTGTTCAATAACATCCTGCAAGAATGGACATGTTTGCATTGTCAGACGATGAGTCACATCCGCTTGGATATGAGAAAATTTTGATAAGTGTAGAAATCTTGTAAAATTTCAAAATTAGTCTTTTAACCCAAAAATTCATCGTGGGAACCGGAAGTGGCCTAGGTGAGGTCAATAACCTTGACCTCCGGGTTCGTTCGGGTGACATGCAAAATGCGCCAGAACGCCTGTAAGTACACTACTCCGGTGGTCTAATACGTGAAGTGGACGATGATTATTTAAACTTACATTACAAACGTTGAAACTTACATTGTGAATAAATAAAGTAATGGAGCCTTTCCCATTGAATTTTATCAAAATGTACCTACTTCCCATATTCTGGAACCGTCGATCGGTGGTATTTCAGTTTGCGTTGCAGTTTTTGGGAGAGATTTTAAGATAAACCCTTGCTCTCAACGATTTTTACACCCAAATACGCAACAACCTGTCATCTTGCTTAATAGTTTGACAATCAAGTTTTTAACAATACGTCATTTAATTGTCATTGTCATAGCCATCGTTCAAATTTTTATTTTAGATTGCTACTGCGCATGCTCAGTGGATCGTAGCCAATCAAAAATTGAACCGCGTTTGCCCGACTCTTATCTTGCTATATACAGGGACTCTAGTTAATATTATGGCCTCTAGTTAGACAATCTTTGCGATATGCTATACACCATTCACTTTTTCTTGGAGTTAAGCTTTTAAGGTATTTTGAAAACTGTGGGTACTTTTTAATTAGATCATTCTCGAAAGCTGTGTCGATTAGTTCATTGCAAGCAGTGACATTTACTGCATATAAAATCTAACGTAGGATTAACATAAGTGGTTTACGATCTAATTGTTCGATGTTATGTTTTTGGTTCCGCAGCCATCGCCAGACAGCTTGACAGAGGTGGAAAGAACATAATAACAATTTAGAAGATGGAAATACTCTGTTTAAAGCTTTTCTTCCGGGTGTAGAGTCGTCTGTCATGAAAACATTATGTCCGCCTTTACCATCAAAACCGCTACTTCCAAGTAATTTTTTTAATGCAAGAAATGCATTAAAATACTCATTTTTAGTTTGGCCATTATGAATAATACACCCTAATGGTATATCTCAAATCTTGGTACCTGCTATAAAAAACGTAATACTTGCACCGCTTTCATCGTAATTAGCTGTAGAATCGACAAAAATTATTTCAGCTGCAAATTTATTGTTATTCTTTATAGGACCAAATTGTCTTAGGAGATTCCTCAACCGATATCATAACTCCTATTTTTTTATAAGCAGGTATTTTCGTTTTGATTAGTTCAATAGTAGAAAAAATGCTTCAATTTCCATAATTTTCTTCCCTAAAAGCAAAGTTGTGTGTCAGTGTTACTTTTTTGTTTCTACCTATATTCTGTAAACTTTGCTATAATATACTGCAATAGCTCACCAGGTAAACTATGCCTTAATTCATGTAATGTCTTAAGTACCAAATGATAACTGCTTTTAAATCGAGAGTTCTTATTTTCAGGGTGGGTTCATCAAAATCTAGTTTGCTATCAATGATACTTAACGCAAACTTGACTTTCAAAATTAATAAAACCAGGTAAACTGACAACTGTATCTCACATTGACATTTACTACTATTCAAATCATCTATGTAAGTACTAACTAAACTTTATGTTATCACTTTCAAAATTGACAGTTATTCAAAATGCTTTTTCAACTTATCTTAACAAACCTTAATAGCTGCTCATGCTTTCACTGCAAACACCAATCACTACTGGATCCTGTCATCGATAGACTGCAGCACTCAATGTCCAATTCACCAACAGCAACCCCTTTTATGGTCCGTGACTCCTTTCAACTACTCTTGACCTGTTAAACCAACTGCTCAGATCCCTAATTTCAGTCCTAGCTCCTCCTGGATGTCACCGTCACACGATCTACCTCTTGGTAACCTCCTTCTGGCTCCGTCCGGTCAAATCAACTCCCTTGGTTCCAAAATCCTGTCATGGTTACTCCTGGATGTCACTGTTCCTGCCGGATGCCACGGCTCCCTCTAGATGTCACCGTCACACGACCCAAGTCCTGGTAAGTTTCTATCCTTTTATAAATTCCAATTGTAACTTTGTTCCCCTTTTTGCAGATAAACTGATGTCTCAAGAAACGCCCACAGAATATCCAAATCAAATAATAAATTGTAAAATACCTCCTCTAATATCTTGTATGTATGAATAAATCCAAATCCCCTCAACTAGTATAATGTCCTGTATTCTATATCCAATTAACTGTATCTGTAGCTTCTCCACTTGATGTCACAATATCTTTTCCATTTTAAATATTTCACTTTATTTTACCTCGTAGATTTGTTTTCAGCCTTTATTTAATTTGTTATCACCAAAATTAGACAAATTAAGGCAGAGATTCTATTTTTTATTATACCAAAATTATTATAGCCAAATTACATACATGCTTTCTTGAGTTGTTTTATGTAACTGTTTTTAAACAAACTTTTTATATCTATTAGAGATAATTCTTAATGCACACTTCCTATTTTTTTCTAAATAATGCTATATACAGAATTTTCTTAACAAATACATTTGTCAATGTTACCTTGGAATATTTTTTATAAATATTAAATACAACCATTAAGTTTAATCCATTCCAATAAATATAACAATATTAAATGATTCACAATGAAAAGAACCCTTGTATCTTTTACTTTCATTACTTATGTTCAAAACTTTATACGCATCAAGATTCAATTATTGTAACTGTCCAACTTTATTAGTTCATTTTAAATATTTCTTTCATATGCTTTAATTTCCTGCATCATGTATCATAACAATACATACTTCCATTTTTCATAAAGATAATATACATGACGGTCAGTAGGATTGATTTGAGCATTGCTTAAGATTTTTAAATTATTATTTTCATTGTGGTCGATAATCAAATTATTTTCGTGGTACATCTTACTTTCAGCATGTCCTAAGCTGTTGTTAAAATAGTCAATAAATAAAGCGTTTGTTTCGTTAGATACTCGCAAATAACTGTATGCTTCAGCAAAGTGAATTTTGTGCGAATGCTCACCAATAATCTAAAAGCATATCGCCTAGTTACAACTGTCTTTATAAATACTATTATAATAATATTTGAATTAGCTAAACTAGGCATAACTGTTTTATTTGTAATACTTTAGCATACTATTTATTAGTATCATCTAAATAGTTGATAGCTTCAATCAAATAAGTCATTGATGTGTGGTAAAAAAATGATAGATATCACCTAATATTCGCCATTATAACTTTTTTGATAAATCTGATCCAGTAAACGGCAAATTTTAGATGTAGGTTTTTAAAAATTAGCCTAATGTATGGATAAATTTGTTCTAAAGTTAAATTAATTCAATAAAATTACTTATTAATACGTATTAACAAAGAAGTATAAAATAAATAAGTTAAGTTTTATAGGATTGATCAAAATACGACTGAATCTAGTCGCCTAATTAAAGTACCTACCTACAGTTGCGGAAACATAAACCGGGACAAGTTCTGTAGAGTAATTTTTTACTATTTGAACGTTGTAATGTTGCCTTCCTGATTTTTTATGAAATGCTTTCTATCATGTGTCAATGAACAAAGACGAACAGGTTAATGCAGTACAAGAAGCTTGGGATAGCATCGAATATGAATTTATACAGACAATTTAACTTCGGCAAAAATGTTGTGTCCCGCTTTTTATTTCCGCAGCTGTACGTTATCGAATCATTAAGTAAAATTAATGAAATATCGGACTAGTGCTATATGAACTCGAAATTGGATAGAATCAAAGAATATAGATAGGGGAAGAAGGACAGCCTTATGGGTTATTAGCGTATTATTTAAAAGCTCCTCAGTTCTTGCCTGGCCCTCAAGCAGCCGCCGCCAGTACTAATGAACTCGTTCACGGCTACGGTCGGGGACGCATTTACAGATCCCTGTCGCATTTTTCCAAGAACGCGTTCTCAGCGTTGCCAGATTGCAAGGAAGTTACAGAGTTATGATTTTAACAGCTATTTGTATAAGAGCGAAATTGGCAATTTGATTTTGCGCTCAAAATATACACAAGATTTTATACAAAGTGGAGTAATTTTCGAGGTGCCACCATTGGCATCTCGGAAACGGTAAGAGATACAACTTCGGTCAAATGGGGAAAAGGGTGCACATTTATGAGGCCAATTTATTGACACTTCTGTTTTTCCGAAAAAAACGCATAGCCTACTTGTTATAATCGAAAAAGTGAAACTGGTCGATTTTTTCAACCATGCATAACTTTTTTATTATTTCATATAATTTCAATTTTCAAAAAGAGCTTGTAGGGAATTGTAGGCTCTACAGAATAGGCCTACTTTAATATTTTTCTGATTCGTAATTTTCGAGGTACAGCCCAAACTTACATTTTTTTAAATGGAATGGATATCAAAATTTTGCATCATTGGAAAGCTTATTTTTTTCCCTTTTTATTCATGTATGGTTTCACATACTTATTTTCACAAACTTTTAAAATATATAATAAAACACTTTTTAATCTAGTGTGCCTTGACTGTGTTAGTTGTAAAAACAAATGAATAGTGTGCTCTGGTTGCTATGTAACAAAACAAAAGACAATTTGCAGTGAAAACTTTCTAAACATACTGCAATAAGAAATAATAAGCTACTAACTACTCAAAGTTTAATCATATGCTCAAAAGTTATTATTAGTGACTTTTATTTGATATTTTTTCCACAAATATTAAAGTTTGGCAAATGTTTTACGTTTTATGAAAATAGGTTTTTCGGTCAGTTCTGTCGTAAATAAGTCAATAGTCATAGGTCGTTACCTACTTTCGATTAATTCTTCATTAGCATCGTTCCTTACTGATGTGCTTTCCTGATAAGACGTGTCCCATTCCTTAGGCTAATTAACAGGACAGCTTATAAGAATTTCTTCTGGAAATTCACATTCAGTTGTGCTGAAGTTTGTCTTCAGTGTTGTCGTATACTCTTTTGACGTTTCCTTTTCCGAAATTGATCACTCGAACGCTTAATCTTAATCATGGTTAATTCGTGCGTATATTTTGAATGTAAGCGAAATCGCAGAACCGACTGCGATTTAAGCTTTTTTCGTTTTCCTATAGAAAAAGAAAGACGCGATTTGTGGTTGATTAATTGTGGCAATCCACAGCTTTTCACGTTATCTGAAGAACAATTACGTGAAAGAACTGTGTGTGCCATGCATTTTTCCGAAAAGCAGTTTATGAATTCAAGAAAAAATAGGCTGAGTCATAATGCTGTTCCCTTAAATTACAAAACTGCCATGCAACCTGACCACGCAACATCGCCAGTGTCGCCCAAAGAACTCGCATTTAAAAAAGAGATCATGCCAAGGGTCTATGGTAAAGCGACGTCTAGTTCGGGCTCTTTTCATTTGGATGAAGATCATATTGCTTCGCCTATGCAATTAGATGCAGATACCATAACGGATTCGTCTATAATACAGGTTAGTTCCATTAAAAATGCCCGTTCTGTATACAGTGTGGTGATAACGTCCCGCACAAAATTCATTATTTTCTTATTTAATGTTTTTTGGGAAAACCCCGAAACACGTCATTTTATTTTTTAAAAAGACTCAATTTTCCCCCTTATTTTGATAGATCTCCTCACCAGTTAAATGAGGATGTAAAAAAATTAGTGCCCCTCGTAGGTAACAATTGTTTTGAGAAAAATACACATGAAGTTCAAACAATTCAGAATTTATTTTTAATGAAAATAAGAGCTATGACAAAAACTACCTAATTTTGATTTTAAAACATTTACCACTGTTTCACAAATGTGTCAAAGTCAACAATTTAACGTTTCTAAGGAAACAGATGTGGTGCTTTATTTTAATTTAAAAAAAATCTGAATTTTTTGAACTTTATGTGTATTTTTCTCAAAAATTGTTATGTGGGGTACTAATTTTTTATATCACCATTTAACTGGCGAGATCTATCAACATAAGGGGGGAAAATGGGATTTCCATTTGAAAAAATTAATAATGACGTCATAGCGCAGAAAAAAAAGCCTCCCTCACCCTTCTATTTTTGAAAAATTTATTGTTTATTCTAATTGTCTTTACTATTTTGCTTCAAAGAATCAGAAAATAAAAAAATCGAATTTTTATGACATACAAAATATGATTTTCAGGGACTTCGAAAATTTCACCTAACCATGTTAGGAGGCGGGGTTTTACGATAGCGCTCAAGCAGCCGTTTTGAGGAAAACAACTATACTGTTAAATGCAAAAGAAAATATGAACAATTTCCAGTATGGGAAAGTCTATGGACGGTGCCATGTCCACTTTTTAAAGAATAAAATTGACGTGTCAGGGTTTTCCCAAAAAACATTAAATAACAAAATTATTAATTTTGTGTAGAACTTTATCACCACACTGTATAATAAAATTTTTAAATTTTTCATCGATAGTAGGTTAACACGATGTCCGATTATAGGGGCTTAAATCTTATAGTTTCCCCAAATTTGTTGCTCGATCTTCGTGTAGGTACTAATTAAATAAGGTATAATTAGTTAAAATTTCTTTTAAAGTTTTATTAATTAAATCAAAACTAAATCCCAAGCAGTAAGTATACAGGGTGATCAATTTTCACTTCTTTAGGAGTTTTTATTCAATAACACAAAATGAACAAAAGTTGGACTTATTTTAACCATGCAGTCAGTTATGGAGCTATGGGAAGACTTAAAACAAGAAGGGTATCATTTCCTCCTGACCAGCAGACTAAACCAAGATCCTCTAGAAAATCTTTTCGCGGTCCTGAGGTATAGGGGAGGCAATTCTTCGAACCCCACAGTAAAATCTTTCCGCCAAGCACTACAGTTCAACATGCTGGTTAAATTGCAGCATCCTACAGAGAGCTCCAACTGCGAAGTTGATGAAGATGCTGTTGTCAACATGGCGAATGTTGAAGTGCCAGAAAAAGACGTCATGGGATATGTTGAGGACATACCATATACAGTTGCTGAACAAACTGAATTAGCAGAAGATGGTGACCTCAGTTTACTCAGTGAGGTAATAGAAGTTTCAACACAACCAAATCAAGAAGCCACATTAGAATCTTGTGCGACGGTATATGTAGCTGGTTATGTCATTCATAAAACGCTTTTACGTTTTAATTGTGATCAGTGTCAAAATATGTGCAGCCGTGACTCTGTAGTGCATCATAATGAACTGTTTTTACAGCAAAAAGACTATGGTGCGGGCGACTGTGTTATTTATCTAAAAAAACCTTCAAGTATTTTAATAAAAATAGTTACAATGTTACTTGAACATTTTGAATATTATTTTAAAAATAGTAAGTCGTGTGTAAGTTTTAAGAAAACATTATTAGCATATAGTGTAAATAAAGTGAAAATTTTAGTACCAGGGTGGCTTAACGAGCAAGACACATGTTACTCTCATAAACTGTTTTTAATTAATCATTTAATTACGTGCAAACTCCATAAAACGTTGAAATGGCTATCGCAAGATTTAAGGACTACAAACCAGTCTGGTACACGCAACAAAAAAATACAACATTTAAGTAATGTTTAAAGCTTAAAAAATGTACGTTTATATGCTTACAGATATATTTGCGTACTTCCTATTCTTTGTAACTTTGTATATTACATTGTTTTATTGTATGTAATATTTACACCTTGAAAATCTCATTTATTTAATAGATCATTGAAATTGGCGAGAGTAAGAAATGTATATCTTTATTTCAAAATATTTTAATTTAAACTGGCGTTAATGGATCTGACTCAAATTTCCTATAATCTGCCTTTAAAAAAAGTAATTAAACCCGTAATAGGTTGGGGCAAATTGGGGTTCAATCCCTAACAATAGGTACCTAACTCTTTATTAACAAATTATTATTTATATCGCCCAAAAATTATGTCAAATGCAAGTAATAATAATTTATTTAAAAATAGCTATTTGGCATAATTTTTGAGCGACTTAAGTATAATAATAATAATAATAAATGTCGTTTATTGAGCAAAAATAAATGAAATTGTTATTTTACAATATACTTGAATTATGAATACATAAGTTGCTCAAAGGGGCAAAGTTCAGGCGTGCTAATCGAATTAGCATACTGTTCTACCACTTAACCCCAAGGTAAATAAAGAAAACAGATAATTTGTTAAAAAAAGGTATATTGTTGGGTATTGAACCCCAACCCTCGATTAGTTTGCAGCTCCTTAACCACATAAGTTCTTTTTCGTTTCTACTCTAATTTACGTTTAAAGTGCAGTAATTTAAACTAGAGTATAAATTATTAAATAATTGTGAGTTTTCTGTGAAAACCGCCCCGATTCATTTTTTTAATAACAGATTGTACAGGACTTGGGTCAGATCCCTAATCACCAAATTAAATTTTTGCATACATTTCTGAAAGATAATTTAATGTCGATAATAAATGTTCGAATAATATTGTCTTATTCTTTGCTGAGACTATACATAGAGAGATCGCCAACTTAAATGTGCCTAAATAGATATTTTTTAATGCATCAAGTAAATGAGATATTCAAGGCGGTACTGTTTTAGTAGCCGTACTGTACTCTATACGTATCAACTTCACAAGATACAATATTATTTTTGTTTTTATTTGCTTTTTAAAATAGATCACTGTAAACTATATTAATCGTCAACATTACTTGAACAATAATTTCCTCTCGTATTAAAATTTTTAAATAAAATCCGTATATTGTTTATTAATGTTTTTTTTTTCATTATTTGTACATAGCTAATTCTATATTCATTATAGAATTTTGTGAGAATAAAGTGGGGACAATCCGTATTCCGTATAATCTTGCGCTCATCGGTGAACTTTTTGTTGAAATTATATTAGAAACCTCTTATGTAATTTTTATAGGTACCTAGCTACCTATTAAATGTTTAAAAGTGTTGCATGTGAAACTTATAAAACCTTTATTTTACTTGGTACCAGTTCATCCGATTGACAACAAATGTTTTAAATAATAACAAAACAAACCAAAGAATATACACCTATATTTAATATTCTTTGTAACTAACTTAACTTAGATGTAAGCAGAATCAAACTACTTAAATATTCTTTGGCAGAATACAAGTTTATTTCGGGTAGGTACAACCATTGTAAAACTATTGGAATTGTAGAGAGAAAGTTCTTGCAACACTGTTATAGCTCAAAAATGCTAATGACGCATTTACATGCTGAATGCCACTGATAAGGTAAGCACTTTGACGCTAGGAGCTCCCAGCGGCATTTTCGAACAAAAAATGATATATTTAACCAAGTAAATAGTTATCCAACCCAAATCACAGCATATACGTTATAGCCCATAACGCTGTCCTTCTTCCCCTATCTATATTCTTTGGTGATACCCAACTTGAAGAGCTGCTGGGAGGTAGCACAATGGGTCTACTTAATGCGGCCTAAGTGCGTGTGAGGTAACTCACCCTCCATATTCAATCCAGAATCCAGAAGCGCACACACCAACGGAAACCAAATGGATCTAGAGCCTATTCATTTCGTTATGGGCAAAACAAAACCTTTCGAATCTCACAATTCTAAATTGTCAACAGTAATATCCCAAGTGCATTAAAATAGCCGATTAAATTTTGACGTTTTCTGTCAGCACGTTTTGCTAAGAAATATGTCAAGTAAATTTGCTGCTTAACAAGAATCCCAAGTGCGTAGCACGAAGGATTTTGGGGCGGAAAATTTACGAGATATATTTTTTTAGGGCAAAACATTCTGATAGAAAATGGTCAAAATTTATTCAGGCTAGTTTACATGCACGTGGGATGTTCGGAGTGATTATTTCCTGAATAAATAGATGAAATTCAGTTGGTGAAGCACGATCATGTTAAAATTACGCATAAGCGATTAAATTTTGACACATTTAACCGCAGTTAAATTTTGACGTTTGAATTTTTGTCATTATTGAACTGACAGAAACCATAGTGATTACACATTATTATGGATATGAATAAAATAATCAACAGTAATATCCCAAGTGCGCAAATAGCCGATTAAATTTTGACGTTTTCTGTCAGAATGTTTTGCTAAGAAATTTGTCAAGTAAATTTGCCGCTCAACAAGAGTCCCGAGTGCGTAGGTATTTGCAGGTATTTATTTTGTTGCAAGTTACAACCCACTCCCGATTTCGCTTTGAGCTGTCGCGAGCGTATACTCTCTTGTTACCGTAATAGCCAAAGAGAATTTTTGTTACAGATGCGCTGCATTGCGTAACACAGAGGGAAATTTATAGCTTTGGTAATGTTAGTATAGAAAGCGACAACCATGACCGTTTATTCCAGTAATGTATTATCGAAATATGAATATAGTATCGAACATGCCCAATTAAGTGAGAAAAAAATTAGTTACCGTCGTTACTTGAGACGGCCGGGCGGCTTGAGGCAAAACTTTTGAATTAATTTAAAATGCATCTCGCAACACTGCAAATAGCGTGGTGCCAGACACAGCTTTGTTAGTTGATTACTGACAACCTGAGATTCTTTTACTATGGATCCAGTCAAAGATGAACCCTTTGTCATCGTTACACGAAGTTAGCACAGAAATAGTTTTTTTATGCTTCACTCTCATTAAGCACGAGTGCGACTAGGATAGCATAACATTACCACGTCTCGGGGTCTTTGGGATTGGATTTGACTAGCGCGGTATGCGTCAGTAAAATACAGTGTTGCCCACGTTAATAATAAATCCGTAGAGTAAATAAAGCTATTATCAGTAAACAGTAAATAAACTAGACATATCGGCAAAACTATTTTGAAAAAAAATGAGTGTGATTAATTCAGAAGTTACAGATAAAGTAGATTAATTTTACGAAGAATTTTAGATCTTTTACAGATTTTTGTAAAAAAATCCGGAAATATAGGCACCGTTGTACCCGCCCACAAATATATTATGAACATCTGACTTGTCCTTCACATTTTTCGAGATTAGTTCCCGTACAAACGTGTTTTGACAGTTTTGTCTAACAATAAGCAGCAGTTCTTTTCAGAACTGAGAAAACGTGGTATTGTACTAGTTAATATGTCAGTGCAAGGCAAGACATTGCGTTCACAGTCTCAGCAATTATTGCTGAATCTATTGGGTTATTTTGAGAAGGAAAAAGACAATGGTGGGCATTTACCTACTTCTTTTATCTTGTGTGCAAGAGGTATGACACGTTAATTTAGTACTTACGATCTTATTGTACAATTGTTTGTTTATTGCAGCGAGCAACTGAGGCTTTAAGAATAAGCATTTCTACTGTGAAAAGAATCAAGGCTCGTAGTAGAAACCAACCAGTTTTATTTAGTCCTAGTAAAAAAAGATCTCGCAAGAAATCATAAACTGCAGACCTGTCAGTTTTCTAAATTGGTCATCAGAAAAATTGTATATAAGATGTACAGTGAAAGTAAAGCGTACTTATAAAGTTTATTTGATTTTATAAATTCTAATTTTTATATTTATTTCAGAAAAATACATTACTTTCAAATCTTTAAATGATGAACTTCGAGAGTATCACATTCTAATAGGCAGAAGCAGTTTAAACGTTGTTGACAGACCCAGTACCACACTCAAACACAATCTGAAGACACATTGTCTAAGATTAAAACATGGAAAAAGGTTAAGGGAAGAAGACTACACAACTAGTAGCTAGCAAGGTTAAGACAAGAATACAGAGAGGCCAACACCACAGTTAAGAGAGCTACAAGACGCTATAAAAGTGATGGATAGATCGCCTCCCCATTCAGCACAAGTAGCAGAGAAATTCAACAACGCACGAGCACCAGCCTATTCTACACCAAAAACTGCTATGAGAAAGTTTTTACAGAAATCAATTATTCCTAAAAACAAAAAAGCTAGAAGGGTTTAAAGAAATCGACGAATTTTGAAAAACGCCCCCTAGCGGCCTAACGGTTTACGATAGCAAAATTCTGTTTGCACCAGTAACTTTTTCATAAAATTTGAGCTCGGAAGATGTTGGTCAAAATTTTTCTATCTTTCACAGGAACATGAGTTTCCATAAGAAAGCGTCTACTTTGGCCCACCCTGTACATCAACATCTAAGGATTTCTTTAAATGAACCCATTGTCGAAGAAATTCAGAAAGCAATTAACCAGCTAAAACTTAAAAAAACAGCCGGACCAGATAGTATACCACCTGAGCTATTCAGATTCACCGATAACAATACTTACCTACAAAGTGGAAGGACGGTCTCATTATCAAACTCTTAAAGAAGGGTGATCTTGGTGAGTGCCTAAACTGGCAAGGGATCTTTTCAATATGATAAATACAATGATTCCCACTATCACAGAACATACCCAAAGGAAGAAGTGACATAAGGCAACCTTTGAAAGTTGTTGGTAAAAGCGCCCTCTGATAATGGTGCGCTACACCAAGTGGTAGCGCACCCTTTTTAAAATTATTCAAAATTTTATTTTGATGAAATTATTCCATCAATATTTAACTAAATTAATTTTATGTAAACTACCTCAGAAATATTAATAAAATATATACAATACAATAATTCGCATGGAGGTTTACTAAAAATTAGTTTAACATTGCTTCTTGGTGAACATTTATTACCCCGAAAAATGTTAAATTGCAAATAAGACAAGTGCATATATTTTAAATTATACCTATGTATTTTGTGTATTTGTTTTATGTTCGTATTTTCTGTTGGACAGAAAAATAAAAATGGTAGCTTTTGATGGTCACTTTATTCTAATAACACAATGATTTTTGTACAGCTTAACTAAACTTACGTACTATTCAGACTGAAACAGCGAACTGAGGCGATACGTTGGTCTATGCCACTTACAGAACTGGCAGGGTTCTTCACAATTTGTTTAGTTTATATACCTTAAATGTAGGCTAAAGAATGCACTACATAGTGCTTATTTTCATAATTTACTTCATACAGATATATAATTATATAACATATGGTGGAAAAATTACAAATTGCCTTTATAAACTTGTTTAATTGTATTGCTGATTAATGCGTTTCAGCAAGCTTTACTTAGTTATCTAAGTGTATTAAGAATGGTGGTGCAACCCATTACTCGATTCCTTAATTCGGCTTAAGCAACTGTGGAGTCTTAACTGCTTAAGAACGTTTTCTGGCTTTGAAGTTCGTTAAATGTTAAACTGTAGGTGCACCATATTCAAATCTCAGTGCTAAGAGGTTGGATATGTGGCAGAGAAGAGATCGGTGCCCCAGCAGTGGGACGTGAAAGATTGTGTGTAAGTCTATAACGTAACCTTGCTGAATCATGTGGTGAAAACATACAACACTAGCTACTTTATAATAATTATACAAATTTTAAAATAATATAAAAATTCAACAAGCTTAAGGAATTCTGAACATAAAATTATACATCACAATAACTTCAATATCTAATTATTTTCTTAACTCCTAGGGCCATGTTGTTTAATATAGTTATCTATTATTAAATTTGGTCTTCTATCTTTTTTTTTTTGGTTTTTTATGTATTAATGATGTAATGTAAGTAGAAGGAGGACAGTTTGCCCCTCCACTTTTAATTGATTGACCTAATTAAACCGCGAATTAAATCCGCGATTTGATCTAATTACGCGAACCGCGGTTTGACCTAATTAATTTCGCGGATTGCTCTAATTAATTTTGATATGTGCTACTAATTAAATTACGCATTAGCTTCTGCTTAAATTACGCGGCGGCCATTTTTAATTTGCTTCCGGAGTTACGCGGCGGCCATTTTCAATTTTTGCGGGAATATTTGAATTTGAAATTTTTCATATTTTTTTCTAAGTTCAATTTTTTGAATTTAAACTTCCCGGGTGTCTACCATCTTGGTTTTCTGCGCTTGTACTTCTCTCGGATGCCGTTTTAATCTTGCGCCCGTTTTGAATGTCAAATTGGTTAATTTTTCTCTCTCTTGCATTCTCAGGATGGATGTTTAATTTAAAAAAATCTCTGGCGGGCTTGGATTTGAACCCTCTACGTTCGCATCCACATTGGGCTTACATCGACCTATGCCGCGACGCCACGGAGCGCTACGGGATTTAAAGGGTTTGAACAGAACGCTATTTCAGTGTTCTGACGTCACGATCCCATATTTTAAACTAAATATTTCTTGAAAATTATAGTTTATAACAATGGAACTGCATCGTTTAAGGTATTAAAAGGTTCATACGATTTTTAAAAAACTGATTCCATAGTGGTTTTGCTAGAATTAATTATTTTACGGATAATAATTTATGAAACTATTACGCAACAAACTTAAATAAAAATTCGTCGTCGGTATTCATATTTGTTGTAAGGGGCAACTGCCGAAATCCACAAGTTGAACGTATCGTTATAATTTCTTCTATTTCGTACTACCAAATTTTATAAAAGTATGCCCCAACGAAACGTCTTTGCTGCTCATTCATCATGAATACACTCACCTTGGTTTAATGTCTCGGCACAGCAAATTCAGATCGTAAATATAAAACGAGTTACAAATTTGAGTTTAATATATTCCTGAAATACATCTGTTCAGATAGCTTTTATTCTATTAAAAAGTTGACGGGGCCGCGATGTTAAAATTTGGTCCGTAACAATTAACTACTTTTATCTACGACACTACCAAAAGTAGGCCTTTTAGCGCTAGCTTGTTTCACTAAAAGTGACGTTTTATAGTTTACCGTGTTTAAAGAAATCAGCTGTTTATTTTTAGCACACGGGCTAAAAGTGAAGTGAGGTTACAAAACTACAATTTCGAACTGCAAGTCAAGTTGTAAAGCTATTCTAGTTGCTTCTTAGGTTACAGGTAAAGCGTTTTTGAAATAATTAAAGCGTTATGTAATGAATACAGTCATATGTGGAGTATCAATAATTACATTTCGTAACTCACCTTGACAGCACGGGCGTGGCCAAACAATCGCCCGCGTGGCCTAGCCTACTGTTCATTATGACATAAATTAAAAGTGTCGCAGATGCGAACCCTTCTTAAATCGATATTTATGGATTAATAACGGTAAAATTAAGGTCGTAGATAAAATATTGTATGCAACGCGTGCTAAAAGTTGTTTATGCGCGAGACATGTTATGAAACTCAGCCTTCGGCTTCGTTTTTTCATGTCTCGCGCATAAACGTCGACTTTTAGCACTTGTTGCATAAATAGCTATTCTTGCATACTTCAAACAGATAATTCAATTATAAACGGGCTGAATTATTCAAACGTTTTATTAAGTATGAAAAGGTCTCATATAATTTTATTAAATTATTTATAAAACCGACGACAATTTGAAAGCTAGATGAATGTCTGTAGTGTCTTGCATCTAAGTTGTTTTTGTACAAATTCGAAGGCCGTGACAAAGCAAATGCACACCGTGGGATTCCGCCTGCGGTTATTTAAAGCCGTTACATTATTTTCGCGCGAGAAATAAACAAGTTTATGCCTGCAGGTTTGTAGGGTATTATATTCATCTACTTGAGCGGACGGCTCGCATTCGGTTCGTTGCTTTCGTCTGTGAACAGTGACTTGTTGTCTTATATTTATACAACTTTGTGAGTTTTGTGCTTTAAAATGGATCAGGAGTTATCCGTAATTGCAATCCTCGATTGGTTCAAGAATGGTTTTCATACCAACGATGATTTTATATTAGTGGCTTTCAAAATCATCCAACATAAGATAACTAACGGCGGTGTAGTTCTGGAGCCTAATTACATGTTAATTTACTTTGATTTGTGCCAAGCCGTGGGGAAAATTAATGCAAGACGTTCAATGGCTTGTCTGCCGGTAAGTAAAATTTTTTTTCCTATTTTAAAACGTTATTAAATGTACGCAAGTTTCTTTCCTATGTATCTACAATTTTAAAAGCATTACAGCTTAAACTCAGTTGTTATTATTCATTTTAAAATCAGTACATACACCTTAGAAACGCTCATATAAAATTAACAATTTTTTGCAGGCGGAACCAACTGCAGCTGCAGTAGATTTAATTACGTCATCGCGTAATCGTAGATTGGCTGAATCGGAGAGCGCAAGCAATTCGCTGGCGATAAATGTAAGTGTCCTAACATTTTTTTTGTATTTAAATTAATTATTCCTATTTTATGCAGACGAAAATAAATAGGTGTCGGTCACTATACGACATTCAGTTTTACTGAAAATGTTTTTTTAACATTTGGACTACTTATCTACGAAGACTGTTAATCAAACAGTTAGGAAAGCTGTCATGCAACACATTGGCGAGTCTACTGCAGCCCCTGCACAAAATTTAGGAATTTTTCCGCATAACAGTGGTAATAAACGTGGCTCGGATGATGCGAGTTGTGCAGAGCATCAGCAAACGGATAACCCAAAGCCGTCGACGTCGAACGTCATTTCGGAACATGTAAAACATCCACGTGGTAATATAAGTATCCCAAGCCTTTTGAATGAATCATTTCTGATTTTATACAAGTTCAAAAAATTTGTTAGAAAATAAATAAAACAATGTTTCTTATTATTTTATTTTTTTAGGAGAAATTTGGGCTTAAATACATAAAGTTGATGGGGGAAGGCCAAAAGACCATCAAAAAATTTAACACCGAGGCGATGACCTTAATTTTCAAATTCAAAGAGGTTGAGAATACGCGCAATCCTGTCCTATGGCTTCGTGTGAGTATAAAAACCCATGTTGTAATGTATTGAAAAGACAAAAACATTCTAAAATTTGAGCTCTGTTTTTAGCTTTGCAGAATTTATAAATCTAAAGATATTCATAGTTCAATTATTTAAACAAAATTTGTACAGTTATATACTCAATCGACGTCTAATGTTTTGAAATATGTTAATAAATCGGTTCGACATTTTAACTTATTGAAATTCTTCTTACAGAATGCATTTGACGAAATCATTGACCACATCGCTCGAGGTTCAGCGGGAGATGGCAAGATAGGTTTAGTTTTAAGAAATGATAATTTTGCTGGCAAACCTACAGGAATTTCTTTCCGACGGGTAGATCAGTTGAACACCGGTGTTGTAATGGCAACCTTGGAGAAAATTCTTCAATTTAATGCCAAATTTTTTGCTCATGATAAAATGCAGTTACATGTAACTCGTGTTACTTTACCTGCGGGGTATGGAAAAAACCGTAGCAGAATGACTGGAGTTAGCTTTGAGGAATTTTTTTGAAGGAAATATTAACGGTTACAAATGTGATGACAATTGCTGTCTTGCCCGGGCACTTACTCTGGCCAAAGCTTGGAAGGACAATGAACCAGAGTTGAACCTCTACAAAGCAGGTCATCCAATTCTGGCTCAAAAATCCTACGAGCTTTGTGCCAACGCCGGAGTTAATCTAAGCAATGGCGCCACACGAGAACACATACAACAATTCCAACTGTATCTATCTAATTACACATCAGTAGTTTATAATTGTCGCATTGGCAGTAGTAAGTATTACAAGGGTCCTAGGACACCCAACAAAAAAGTATTAAATTTATTATTGGAGGATCAGCATTACAATGTGATAACTAGCTTAACTTCAGCTTTTTCAACCGGTTATTTCTGTGAATTTTGTCTAACACGAACCAATAGTAAGCAGAGGCACAAAAAGTGTGTCTACATTTGTCCTTGCTGTAATACAAAGCCGCCTTGTAATATGTTTTTGGATAAATCGTGTGTAATATTTGCCATAGGTATTTTCGTGGTCAGGAATGTCTTAACGAACATAGAAAGTCATTGTGCAACACTTTAAAAAGGTGTAGAGTATGCTTTATTACTTACTAGGAAAATGGCGCGAAAAAGCATATATGCGGTGTAAAATATTGCTACGTTTGTGCAAAAGATATGCCACCCAGACATTTATGTTATATGTCAAAAAACAAAAAACCTAAATTGCCCGAAAAGTTTATTTTCGTTTTTTACGAGGAGACGGCAGGAGACGGCTTTGGATGGTGTTAAAAACGTTTTTTTACACGAACCAAATTTATGCGTCGCACAAAATGTCTGCAATGCATGTATTAATCTTGGCGATATCGAACAGGCTTGTAACATTTGCGGTCCACGTCAACTTATATTTAAAAATAACCCCGTTCAAAGTTTGTTAGATTATATATCTAAATTAGCCGATATTGCTAACGTTTTTGCTCTCGTGCATAACATGAGAGGATATGACGGATCCTTTATCATGCAAAATATTATTAAAAATCAGAAAAAGTGGGCTCCAAAAGTTCTTGCTAATGGTACAAAATTAATGTGTATCACCTGTCCTAACGTTAAATTCATAGATTTTCTCAATTTTTTACCTGTAGCTTTAGCTAAGCTACCAAAAACGTTTAAATTTGAAGCTTCAAAAGGATACTTCCCCCATTTATTTAACAAAATAGAGAATCAAAATTATATTGGAGTAATGCCCCCAACACATTACTATATGGCTGATGAAATGTCCCCTTCGGATCGATCAACGTTCCTTGAGTGGTATAATGCTCAAATCGCTCAGAACACAGTATTTGACATGCAAGAGGCAATAGTCAAATACTGCATTCAAGATGTAGATATATTGCGCAAGGCTTGTATAGAGTTTTGGGTTCGTTATAACAAAGAAAATGGGGTAGATCTTTTTAGAGAGTGTAGTACAATAGCTGGCTGTTGCAGTTTAGTGTACAGACGAAATTTTTTAAAAGAAAATACTATAGCAATTATTCCACCGGGCGGATACAGGCTAGGGGATAGACAATCTATGATTGCGATTAAATGGCTTTTGTGGGTCGAGAACGAACAAGGTATTGCAATTCAACATGAAATAATAGAGAAGTTCGATTGCCTGAAGATCTTTTGGTGGATGGTTTTTGTGCAGAAACGAACACTGTTTATAATTTCCACAGCTGCTATTTCCACGGTTGTGAGCAATGTTACCCTGACCAAACCGTCGATTTAGCAAAAGTAAAAAATGATACAATGTTTGGTCGTCGCGAAGCAACAGAAGCATCTGCCTCAAGGATTAGAAGGGCTGGTTATACACTTGTAGAAATGTGGGAATGCGAATTTAATTTATTTTTGAAATATAGTCATAATGCAGCTAATTTTGTAAACAATCACGATATTATTAGAAATACCCCGTTAAATTCGCGAGATAGTTTTTTCGGTGGGCTTACTAATGCTGTAAAACTGCATTATAAATGTCAAGAAAACGAACATATAAAGTATTTCGATGTTTTAGTCTTTATTCTTACGTGAACAAATACGGCAAGTACCCTGTAGGCCATCCTAAAGTATAAGTTGGCGATGCGGAGTGTAGGCAACTTCCTTTCGATTCCATGGAAGGTTTAATCAACTGCACTGTATTACCGCCTCAAAATCTTTATCATCCAGGTTTACCTCTTAGAATGCATGGAAAACTAATGCTTGTTCTATGCAGATTATGTGCGGAAACCAGTTTCGCTGGTGACTGCAACCATGCTGAAGATTTGCGTAAGTTTACGGGGACATATGTGGCTGATGAGTTAAGAAAAGGTGTTGAATTGGGATACCGCGTGCTCGAATTCCATGAAATATGGTCGTACGACGTTGTTCAATACAACAGGGACACTAAAACCGGAGGTCTATTTTCAGGCTATGTGGATAATTTTTTAAAATTGAAACAAGAATGTAGTGGGTGGCCTGCTTGGTGTAACAACGAAATTTCTAAGGAACAGCATTTAACAGAATATTTAGAAAGAGAAGGCGTAACCTTAGATAAAGAAAAAATTTGCTTGAATCCAGGTATGCGTTATAGTTCGAAATTAAATTTAAATGCATTCTGGGGCAAATTTGGGCAAAGGGAGAATTTGATGCAGACCAGTATTGTTTCAGAATCTCATGAATTTTTTAAACTTATGACTGATCCTTCAATAGAAGTTCATTCAATTATGATAGTTGATGATAAAGTAATAATTGTAGCCTGTGTTAGACCTGATGCGGGGATAGTACCTCAAAACTGTCAATGTTGTATTAGCTGCGTATACTACTGCCAATGCGAGACTTGAGTTGTACAAATATTTGGAACGATTAGGACTTCGTGTATTGTATTTTGACACGGATTCGTGCATAACGATTCAAAAACCCGGTGAATGGTCACCCCCCGTGGGTGATTTTTTGGGGGATATGACGGACGAGATGGCTGAATATGGACCAGTAGTTACATAACGGAATTTGTTAGCGGCGGTCCTAAGAATTACGCTTTTAAGGTGTTTTTGACAAATAAGAACGATTATGAATTTGTTTGCAAAGTTAAAGGCATAACTTTAAATTATAAAAATGTTGAAAAAGTAAATTTTGATACCCTTAAGAGTATGGTTCTTGTAAATGTCGAAGCTACGTACGTTGAGACAGACCGTAAAATTGCCCGTACCATTATGTATGAGGTTATCTCGAAACCGGAAAGGAAAATTTATCGAGTTCATTACACCAAACGTCGACGTCTTGAAAATAGTTACGACACACTACCCTATGGCTTTAAATCAAACTAATGTCTATATTGTTTTGTTTATCCTTTTTACTTTATAACTTTTTCTGTGATGCGTCAATCATTTTTATTATTTTATAACTTTTTCTGTGATGCGTCAATCATTTTTAACACCTTTCGCTAAATTGTTTAGTTCGTAAACTGTATTTTTCTAATGTTATTTTATTAGTTTGTAAACTGTATTTTTCTAACGGATTTTCGATATTTTATTCTTTTCTTTTCATAAAAACAACACATATTCTATGTATGCTATTCGCGATTTTGCAAATCTTACGTTTTTCAATAATTTTTCGATATTTTGGTTCAATTTGCGCTAACTTTAACTGCATGTTAGATTTAATTGCATGTTAATTTTATTTGCATGCTAGGTTTAAGAGTCTGTTAATTTTTTGTAAAATAAAACGACGGCGAATTGTAAAAAATACATTTATTAAATATTTTGTGTGTAATAAAAATATGTTTAATTACAAACTATTTGTGTTTTTATTCTCTAAAATAACATTAAACAAGTTTATTAAGGTAAAGTATTGGCCATATAGTGCTTTTACATAATTGTCGTTAGAAACTAAATTATGGGAGGTAATATTTACAAAAGTTAACATAGACACATCATTCATTTTAAAATATAAATACATTAAACATTATATTCCGCAAACGTTAGAGCTAAAATCTTGCAATATTTTTGGATTATGAGACCAACTGATTGAATTTTGCTGTAAAAATTTTAAATGATAACCGCTTGGAGGCCTGCCGTATGAATCAAAGTACTCCCCATGTCCATATTGGTCTATATACACAGCATTCCAATGTTCCCCCGGTCGGTTTGCTAGATCTGTGTTGACGATAATGGCCACAGGCCTCACAATCCTTGTAGGAAGTTGATCAGAAGCAAAAACAGCGTTTCACATTCAACAGACTCGGGATGGTTTGCAATATTTTCTGAACTTCCATTGTATTCATTGCGCCACCAATCGGATAAAATTAGTATGTTTTCCAGTGCACACACCGGCTAGCGGATATTATGATTAAGGCAACGCACGGCAGCAGTAGTTTTTCGCAGAACTTTTAAAGAGGGGCACTCAAGATCCTCCAGATTCACAACGATTTTATTTAGAAAACTTAGAACCTCCTTCTTTTCTTGGCCTTTAACGTACACGTTTTCAAATTTTTTGAGAACTCTTGTTAACTCAGTTTCAAATTCATCAAAATGTATGGAGCCAGAATTCCATGCTAGACCGTGATGTCTATGCTCCAGATAGTTTATGCCTTTTTTAATGAAATAGGGCAGAGTGCCATAATTTTCGGGGGGTTTTAAAACGAAAATTGCTAACTGGTTACCATCTGCTAAAATAACAGCCACTTCTTTCGGGATAAACTGTTTCTTCTCACCACGGAACCCTTGCAGATCTATGAATGCACTGTCCATACTGACGAAATGTTTGAACATGACTAAATTTTAAAAATTGTTGTTGGGATTTCAACTACTAAAATCCACCACCACATTTCTGTGTTTGTCAATTTCTACGACGTTATCAAACTCGGCATAAACTAAACAATTAATAGTTTCTTCTAACGCCTGTTCAAACCCTGCTTCTAAACGTAAAGAGCCATTTTTAAGAAGGTTCCAATGCGTTGTGGCATTTGCAGCCAGATCAAGGGTTAAATCAAAAGCAAATAGACAGTAGCCATGAGGGCAATCTTCAGGTTTTATAGCATTGCTTTCATTGAGAACATGTATGCCGCTGTCGGAAAATAGTGTGTGATATGCTTGAACGTACATTCCATTCTTAGAGAAATCAGGCTGTAGAGGTTTTGAAGGAATTTGTTGACCATCGATGTATAGGGAAATATAATTGATTTTGTAATTATTAAAATTGAAGGGGTTTGCTGCATAATCACCGTTAAATGCTTTATTCGATACAAAACCTACAATGCATCGTTTTGGTAATTGCCCCAGAAAAACAAAATCTAAAGATTTTCTTTGCACACCTGCCGGAATAGTTAACACTTTAACATCGGCTTTTGTAATTGGGGTATTTAGCAGGCGCAGTCGCCAAAGCGTTGGTATGAGTTAACAAAATAGACGGGTTTATTTTCATTTTACTCACTAGTAAGCTGGCATCACTAATTTTCACTTTGAATGTAGATCTTCGGCGGCCATTAAATTGAAAGAATCTCGGGATCTGATAAATTTGACTTTCATTTCAACTCCCTTGATAAGAAATTTTTCTTGATTGAATAAATCGGAATGCACATGATCCATCATTTCGACTTGTTTGCTTGCAGCATTAAAAAATTTCCGCTTTACCAATCCTTCATTATGCGTAGTGGTGTCATCTATTTTATTGGCTGTGTCGTTGTACCATAGTGTGCATGTTAAATGGGATGATTTAGCACCATTGCCGTAATTCAGCAGAGTTTCAATGTATGAACGGTATGCGTATGTATTGTTTGGGGGGCTCACAAGCTTCTGATTCAAATACACCTCAACTTGATTAAACATAGAGTGCATCCAATTATTAACAGGGCCTACAGCATCTTTGTCAGTTAATGATGTATCATCTTGTTTAACAACTTTAGCAGTAATGTATAACATGGTCTGACTTAAATCGATATAATCGTTACCGTTTCCAGGCACAATAAATTCAATCGGTGCATCTTCATTAAGCGAAGAAAGAGGTTTGTAAAAAATCCATTGTCCATTTTCAATGCTGGTCTGGGTCGCCGGTAAAGCGAACAAATCTAGCTCAGATTTAACACACTCGCAAGACTGTGCATGCAAAAACGAAATTGTGAAAACTACTTGCTGGTATAGATATCGGAGTAGTTGGGCTTGCTCAGCTTTTTCCTAGCGATTTTTCTTGTAGACTGATTGTAATTCAGAGTGCCTTTTATATCCCGATCCTTCCATTAGAGTATCTATTTTTCTGTCGGCTTTACGTTTGAGATTCTTTCCAGCCTCCTGTACACGGTTATGAAACGCTTCTTTTATCGATCGATTTTCAGTAACATCACCTAAAATGTTAGCACCTATCCTTAAAGCTTCTTTTCCAACAACTTTAGCAGCACTTTTAAAAAGAGGTAGGATACTACAAAATATTCCTCCAAGAAAACTCCCGACCCCATGTCCTTTCTGGTAGGGTGAACCTCTGTAAATCGCCCCAATCCTTGGCCGGCTTGATTGGTGTAGTATTGTTGATAAGGACAATCCATAGCAGCTACTGTAACCTCTTAAAGTGTAGTTTTAAACTCATCGTTCCAAACTCGAATGGCATCACAACCGACGTTTTGGTCCTTATATTTATCTCGATATTCTCAAATTCCCTTTTCATGACATTTATATAATGAGTCGGCGAAAATATGACGTCTTTGTGACAACCGTAATTATAATTATCAGAGGTCACGTTAACAATACGAAGAAGCGGTGCCAGGACATCTCCTACAAGCTGTGGCTCCACAATATCGCAGTAAATAAACATTTGTGATGGTAAACCAACCCAGATATTTGCTGGGTGGCTGGGTACAGGTGCTTCAACTATATTTATATTAGGTTTATAACCAAGTTGTAATGTCAGACGTTGTGAAAATCCTAACATTTTCAATAAAGGCGTTTTAATTTCAAGGGACACTCGTTTTGTTACTCTTATTATATTGAAAATGCAGCAACTTTTCTAATAACTTGTGATTGTTAATTTCGGCTGTAATATGTTCAATGCTTTCATAATTGCCGGGATGAATACAGATTACGTGCCATCCATCGCTACCATAGTAAATTTGCTCTCTATCACTTTTAAAATGTGCATTAGCCTTTTGCATTACTTTTTTCAACGCAGTATACGTTTCTTCTCCGCTTTGCTTTTTAGGTATTTCTGTGCGATAATAGACTAGATTTTCTGTATCTGTCACGGCCAAAAAGGAACATGGATATTGCACTTCAGCAATACCTGTAACCCATTGGCCCGGTAGCCTTATTCGTTTAGGTAGCTGCGTTATGAATTGTGTTGTAGTGTTATTTGGAGAATAGCCCATAGAACTATTGCTAAACAAAGTTAGATAGAACTCGTCGTCTGTATTCATGTTTGTTGAAGATTAGTTGCAAGAATCCAGGAGTTGCACTTGTTATAATTTCTCCACTTTACAAAGTACTCTTTGCGATGACCACGCCCTCTTTCTTTTAACACTTGTTCGACTTTAAACAACGCGTTATCATCCAAAGTCACTGGCTGTAATTCCTCTTCATAAAAGACGCCCTCTATCGTATCGTTATTTAAATCAGCTATTTCGTACACCGGTGGTTTTCTATTAATCACTTTTTTAATTATAAACACTTCGCCGCTCCAGTTAGTTTCATATCCTTTCTCGAATGCTTTCTTCGTTCTACTAATTCTTACATGTTGGTTCACTTTATATTTGAGTTTCCTGCTGAGTCCCAACCCGTTTCTGTACAGATTGCTCCACACTTCAAGTATATTGCAATCATTTACAGCGGCGGGTGCCATCTTGATGCTTGAATGATAGCGATTTTTATACGAAGTCAGTAAATTTTGTAATACGTCTATGTATTTGTATGAATTAGAGTATGTGAAATAGCGCCACATTCTGGTTTTTTATGTTCTATTGAAACGCTCAATAACTGCGGCCTTAACATCGGGGTTTTGCGTCACGTAAAAGCTGATATCGTGTTGTTTGAAAAAATTCTGCACTGATCTAGCAATAAATTCTTTTCCTTTATTGGTTTGTAATATTATGGGCGTGTTACCCACTTCAGCAAAAATTTCACGAAATGCGTTTATTACCGAAGCAGCCGTTTTGAAATTTCAGAGGCCTCGCCCAGGCCATTTTACTAAACACATCAATTACGGTGAAAATCGTACGACACTCATTAATGACCAATAGAAAAAATAGTTCACGAGCCGTAGCCAACACAACAATAAAATGTTTTGGAAATTTTTTGTAGGTAGACATTACTTCTTTTTAGGGTTTGTGTCGTTACGATTTTCTTACCGAATCTGCATTCGAGCATTAATTCATATCCGGAAATTATTTTTCGTGCATTCAACAACGTCCTAATTTGCCCTCGCGTCCCGCTTGGGCAAATTAATACGACGTTGTTCGAACGCACTCAAAAAAATTTCCGGAAAGAATTAATGCTCTTATGAGATTATATGTGAGAATAAAATTATATCCGTCGTTGTGGGGCGCTAAACTACGCATGTCACAGAGATCAGCTTGCCATCATTTGAAAATGTTGTTAACAATGTACTTGTTTCTAGAGAATTTTTTTTTGCAGTTTTGTGAATAGTATATGCATCCTGTTTCCTTAACCATTCCTTTACTTCACCACTGGAGCGACTATCTTTCACTGAAGAAATTAATGAGTTGGGGCTTGCAAAGCCTAAAGGGTTACCGGTATCATAGTAGGTGGCGTCCAAATTCATTCTGCTATGTTAAAATTTAAGACGCTCCCAGTCAAAAATGCCCTTTATTTTTGATATCGATCTTTGAGCTGTTTTCGGTGTTTTTCGCGTTCAAGCCTCTTGCTTGGATGTTGTGACAGGCGCTATTAGTTTTATTTTAGGATCGGGATCGACGTCACTCTCCATCTCTGATTTACTCAAGTCTGACACATTTTGACGTTTAAGATCCCCAATCAGCACTTGAGGCACATTGTTCTCTTTAATGTAATCGATGAACTTGTGTCGACCTGGCGGATTTGTGGTTTTTCTAGGACTTAGAACGTCATGCACTAAATCAATAATGTTGGAGGATGGTAAAATTTCACCTTTTATGCTGACTGTTCCCTTACCGTCCCACTCCACTTCATCTGACATTCTTAGAACTCGTAAAAAGGCTTCACCGTTTTTATTAAAAGTATTAAGGAGCGTCGATAAAATATATGCATCTGAAATACCACGGTTGTTCGATTCTATAAGTATCTTGATTGATTGCCTCGTTTGATCCGCAAAATGAAGGTACCTTTGTAAAACCTGATTGTACTGGACCCATTTATCGTGATCGGTTAATTTAGACGATAAAACCTTTTGCATTTCGTCAACAAGCTGCGATAATATATTTTGCTCTGATTTCTATGTATCCTTAAAGCGATGTATGAATTCAGGCGGTACAATCATCATTTTCTTGGCATTTTCCATCTTACCTGAAAATAAAACTCAATACACCAGTAATTAATGAAGCTAATATCAGTGGTAGGAAAGCGCCCTCCTTCTGTATTAATACTTGGCGAAAATAAAACTCAATACACCAGTAATTAATGAAGCTAATATCAGTGGTAGGAAAGCGCCCCCCTTCTGTATTAATACTTGGCGCTTCTTTTTTATAGGCTCTCCAGGCTTGACTAAGCTCCTAAGAGCAGTTTTATGCTTCGAAATCGTTGATTTTTGATTAGGAGATAAAGGTATTTTTCCTTTTAAGGTATTATGCACACACTCACAGATACAGTGCATTTGTTTATCGCCTACGGCGCTTAATAAGGCGGTTTGCTCCTTGGCCCAAGTTTATGTAGAGCACGCAACAACTCCGAATTTCTAATTACTGCTCGAAACATCACTAATGAATGAGAGTAAATTGGTTAGTGTACGATCTTTTATACCCCTTTTTCGGAATATAAATATAGCACGCCCCATCTTGTTGTAAAATCGATGTTCTATACCTCGCTATATCAGCTGTACTTTGCTTTAAGTCGAATAACAAATACCCGTGTGGCCTAGCTGTGGAGTCCACGCATAGACGGAAGCGCGGATTTTCTGGACATATCTGTCTGGTTAAGTGCTTTATTTGAGCTCTATCTCGCAAATTTTTGAAAAGAATAATGTAATGAGCATTTAGGGAAATATCCCGCTGTCTTTTTCCTTGGTGAAAAATGTTTTGCGTAATAAAAAACACACTGAGGTTATGGTGATGGCTCGCTCCCCTTTGTAAATATGTCAACGACAGAGCTATTTGTCTCCCTCATTAAATCGTCGATTATTAAAAGTTTGGGTTCGGACCCCTCAAAAGATGCCATGTCTGGCAGACCTTGTTGAAATTCGACTAAAGATTTTAATTCTTCGTACAATTTTTGCCACTCGCCATAACACCAAATAACTTTAGCGAAATATACACTGCAGTTTGCTCATATTTTTCAGGAAATTTATTACAAAAAACGATTGGCCCGATCCTGAGGGGCCTGCCACAATAACCGAAAAGGAATGTAAACACTGATGCTCTATTTTTATGCAGTGAGCGATTATTACAGTAGGGCCTTCGCTAATAAACTAACTTAAAAATCAAAACGCTCGTAATAAATACATAAAAAACATGGTAAGTGCGGGAATTGAACCCACGACCTCTCTCGAGAACAGAGCTTAAATCTGACGCCTTAACCACTCGGCCAACCTACCGCATGTATAAACTAACACTCGCCACATAATTAAAAAGAAATACAGTTTAAAACATTTTCTATATACAAATTCATACAATATTTCATATAAATTAAGTCATGTACGATTTCATGCGTTCATGTGCATCAATCATCTTCTGCAGTTCTATAATAACATACATTTTAAATTTGAACACAAGTTCCCACAATAAGATGTCGTTAGCCGTAACCCCAGCGCAAAGTATTAAAAATGATTGAATCATCAAGACACAAATTTTCTGCATGTACAGCTTTTTCAACAATTACTTCAGCAAAAATTTCGAAATTACATTTGCACGTTTCAAGTCGTTGATTTTAACCATCATTGAGTTATACATCGGCAGTAAATTTGACAGCGTGTCATACGTCACGTAAAGTGTACATTTGTTAGCGGGATCCTTTGGAATAATCCTGCAAGTGTCTTTGGTCATATGTTCCACAGTATGTTCACTTAAATCACATTTAAAATTTTCTTGTTTCGCCATCACAAACATGTCCGGTGGAGCCTCCAGAAAAATCATGAACGACTCCGCCGTGAATGAAACGCCTGCCCCAATGTCGGTATTCAGGATTCTTACCACAGGAGAAAAGTTTTTATAAGAATCCAGCCCCAAATGAACAGCTTTGCTAGAACTATTGTTTAAAGGCACATAGAGATCACATAATAAGCGCTTCTTTTCACGACGAGTTTGACGGATCTCGGAGGTTATCACAGGAGCTACGTCGTAGGAAGGCATTGTCTCCTGCACGAAAGCCCTCAGGTCCTCCTCGGTGGCGTTTAGCTGTGGTGAAGCACCCCGTGCCATCTCGGCCATGGCTAGCGGTTGTGGAAGTGCACCGTGTTGTTTTTTATTTAAAAAATGCCTTTTCTTACTTGTTTTTCTGTTGCCGGTCTCCTGCTGTAGGGGCCTGGTTTTTCTTGGCACTTATTAACACTTCGAGGATCCATCTTAGTTGCACTGGTAAAACTGGTACTGTTGACACGACGGCTGGGAGTGAAGCAATTCGATGCGATATAGAGACCGCGGCCACTTTTATACAGGTACTAAAACAATACGTCAGCGGCACCCCACTCTCGAGTCAAATCATGCTAGTGCTTGCGTTTTTCGTGCAGGTTCTGACAGGCTTTTTACAGCAACAGCGACCAAATTGATGAATAATAAAATTATATGAGACTTTTTCATATAAAAGGTATCTGTAAGCTAACGGGCAACGTCGTAATACATCAGGCGCTTTTAAATTTTAAATTTTACTGCACACTTGCGTAATTATTTCATTATGGAGCCTGAATTAACTATAATCGATTTTGAGATATCAGCTCGAGGCCGTGTTAGAAGTTGCACGCATGTTAAAAATACACAAAAATCAAGCACCCACAAGAAGACATTAAAAAACACTAACTTAATAATGTTAAAATCCTAACTTATTCGGCAAACTTTGAAAAGCATATTTCGGTAATAAACTGATGCAGAAACGAGTTAAAAGCAAGAGTTCTTCGTAGCTCTGGGGATGCGGTGCCTGGGTACTGGCCAAACAACTAGGGTTCAAATCCACTTGGGGCCAGCGCAAAAAGCTTTTTGAAATTAAATAAATGCGACCGAGAGAGAACAGCTACGATGAGTGAGACGAAAGACTTCGGCGTGAGTTAATCAAATTCAAAACGGTCGCTAAATTAAAATTAAAGCGGCATCCAAGAGAAGTGCGCGTGCAAGAGAGACAACCAACGCCCAAGGAGCACAAGAGAGAGACAAATTTACCAATTTGCAATTCAAAACGGGCGCAAAATTAAAACGGCATCCGAGAGAAGTGCGCGCGCAGAAAACCAAGTTGGTAGACACCCGGGAAGTTTAAATTAAAAAAATGGAAGTTAGAAAAAAATCGGAAAAATTTCAAATTCAAATATTCGCCCGAAAATTGAAAATGGCCGCCGCGTAACTCCGGAAGCAAATTAAAAATGGCTGCCGCGTAATTTAATCAGAGTACAATCTGTTTAATGGTATTATTATTATGCGCATTATGTTCAGTGCATACATTTGTGTAAACAGCAATGTTCTCTCCAACAACGAGAGATATATCTAACGCATTTACATACAGAAAAAACAATTTAAAAACTTGTTTTTTGCTTTCATCTACTAAATATATAAATTCTTTTGAGGGATACAGTTTGCCAAAATCCTTTAAAATTATAAAAGCATGACTGTCTGTAGATTGTTCTGACAGAAAATAATCTGTACAATTTTTACAGTTGCGCTTTAAAAATTTTCTGCAAATAAAACCTGCAATATAGGAACTAGCTAGTATGGAAGCGCATATTTTGAACGACTTTGGTAATATTCAAAAGTTGAGCGGTCAAGGAAACCTCACTTTGGTTAGAACAAGAAGAAATTGGATCATTGGGAGCTATGTTAGAACTGTTTAAAGGATCTAAGAAAGATATTAGAAAGTCGGCGCCATCATGTTCGCAGTTTGTAGCGTTTGAATTAGAAATTAAATTATTAATTAAACAAGTTTTATAAGCAGCTACAAACTGCATACATGGAGGCCTAAGGTTTTGACCACACAATCCTCGAATAATGCCAAAGAAGTTCTCTAGGGGATCCTGGTTTAAAGATCTAGTTAAGAGATATTTAAATCCAAGAGTCTTCATGAATTTCCATAAAGCTTGAATATTGCGAATGATAGCAATCAAGTTCTTGACAGATGGTGGAGGGGGGACTTCAACACCATGTTGCATGAATTTTAACTTGCTGAGGAATGGTTTAGCCTCTCCCCAAAAAGCAAAATGCTGAGATGCATCTGTTAAGAGTCGGTTGAGTGGTTTAGAAGCTTTGAGCTTAGAGTTCAAGCTGTCGAACGGTTTGTCCATGAAAAGAATAAATTCAGCAGTGCCCTCGGCATTAAATGCACCTAATTTAGTGGAAAAAGTAAGAGCTGCATAAACAGAACGACTAAATATTTGTGCGGCAAATTTCACTTTCATTTTTTGCCTGCCTTCAGGTTGAACGTGGCGCTCGGAAAGCTTGTTACAAACTTTGCCTTCAGGATTGGCTCCATCTAAATCATACAATTTTACTAAATCGCTCCATTTAGCTACCTTACCGTTAAAATGAATATCGTTGTTGATAAAATTGTTTCTGAGGTATTTTAGTAAATGAGGCGGATCAAATAAATGAAATATGTTGTAGCCATCCACTTCAAAGACAAAATCTTTGCCAAAGCCACTCTCTTGACTCAGCTGCGAAATTGCTGAAACATTTGCTTGTCCTTAATCACATAAGGTCGCCAAAATTCGAAATTGAGTCTTTGCATGAATATTTCTAATTACATTAATAATAAGATTTTTTAGTACACGTGATTGTACCCCCGTTCTAGCAAATAGAAACATACTTGTTGTTTCCACCTTGCATTAATACCACGTATCATGAACACTAATGCATGATCAGCTATGTTTGGTGTTTTTGAATCATTACCAAAATCTTCTAAACCCTCAACAGATCTACTCTTGATACTCACGCTTATATTCGCCTGAAGAAAAACTTCATCAAATAAAAGTGTACAGTATCTTTCCATTGGTTTCATCAATGCAGATACATGTGACAAATAAGAAAAAACTGTATCAACAATACCAGCCGTCACCAAAATACCGCTTAAAGTCCTCTGCAAGGTTCTTGGAGATGGCAATTTGAATATTCTTTGCAATAATCTATAACATTTTGGTGAAGTCTTGTAGATAGCCAATGATAAAGCTTTTTCCTGTTTGTTCCATTTAATAGATTTTGAAGGACCACTATGCTTTAATTGAGCTTTTATAAAGATTTCGGCTGCTAGCGATAAATTGTTGAATATTTTTAAGTTTTCGTTTTCTAGTAGTTTCTTGTTATCACCCTTCATAAGTTTCTTTGTTAAACTGAAGAGGTCTTTTTTAGATTTTGATGCCCTTTTCAACCTTCTCACAACCCGCTTACATTTAGTTAACTCTTGATAAAGTGCTTTCTTTCTTGGGGACATGGCGCTTGCTTTAGGAATTCCTATTCGTCTTAAGGTTGTAGGATGCTCTAGAAAAACCAAATATTTATATCTATTATTTCGTTTATTTACATTGAGCTGTTCTTGTAGAGGGTTAGTAAAGGTTTTACTTCTATAGAAACATAACTCAGATGACCTATTCGTTAAATATAATACAGTAAAACCAGTGTAAATTAGTTGGTCAACTTGGAGACGTGATCAAGTTATAGAAATTGCATATATCTATTATAATTTTACCTCTTTTTCTAGATGGTTGTGACCCACTTGCCACAGCACTATCGTTACTCAGGCTCCTACGTTCTGGTGTTTGATACAGTTCCATTATTTGTTGATTTTCAGTTTCTGTGTAAAATAAAATATATTAAAACCCAAGATTTTCACTTGAATCACTTACCTAATACGTCTTCTTTTCCTGATGCAGAACTATTTCTTTCGAACAGTGTTGGAACTGCTCCCTTATTTAATTTCTTACGATCTGGTGTTTGGTATTGTTTCATTTCAAAGTGTTTACCACAAAAACTTGATAAATATACCTTAACTTTTGGTAGGGTATATTCATTACGATGGAATTGTTTACATTTTTCAACCAGGCCTCTAACAGTTCTGGGTTTCTTGGAAATGTATGAAATATTTCGTTAGGATGTGATTCAGTACTTCTACAATTCTGAACGGCACAGCGTTTTTTGTGCCCCCCGACCATTTTCTCTATAAACATAATTATTAATACTTAAAGATACAGACTATTTAAGAAAAATATATGGGGATGCTTGAAATCAATTTGATGGAACAATACTATCTCCAACAAAAACAAAAAAAGAATAGGTGAAGTAAAGGTAGAGTCGACGCTATGTTATGGCAGTGAGGTATGGACTGTAACAGCGGAAATGAAACGAAGACTAGACACAGTTCAAATGGACGAAAAAGCGGAAAGGTATCGAGACGAGATAGAGTGACGAACGAGAAAATAAGACGCAGAATGGAGGCACCAGAATGAGTTGTAGACAGAACTGAACGGAAAGCGTTAAACTGTTTTGGTCATCTCATGAGAATGGAGGAGACGACATGGCCTATGAAGGTCTTTAAATGGACGCCGCCGGGTAAGAAAAAAAGAGGTAGACCACACAAACCGTGGAATGAGGGTATTCGGAGAGCCATGGAGGAGAGGAACCTGGAAGCAGACCAAGCACAGGACAGGGAGGTTTGGAGACAGGGAACAGGAAGACGCAATTTGGCTGTATTGTAAACTACCATAACTGAAACCGGTTGTAAACTTCATGCAACACCTTAAAGCACAACGAACGAACGCCAATGGAAAATGTCAATGTCCAAACATAACACTGTACATGTAGCTAACATCAACTAGTTAAAGTAACTAGCGCCAAAATAATGACCACTCAAAAACGTTCGATTATTTCTAAAGGCACTGTATACCTGAAAATGGCGCCAACAATCGTATGGCCACATTGTCTTGTATATAGTCACTGTAATAGGCGGTAGAGATCCTGTATATAGTTTACTAAGAGTTGGGCAAACAGTCTGATTTGACATACATTTTTGATCCAAATTAGATATTTGACATATGTCGAACAAAGAGGTTATGGGAACCAACCTTACTAACTTTCCTTTGATTGGAGAGTTTTCAGAGTATTGCTCATTCTTAGGATCTCTAGAACCGACTCTTAGAAATATACGGCCAATTCAGTTAATATTTAGATTTGCATGTGTGAATCTATCGGCCGTAACATGTTACAAAATATGTTAAAAAACAATTTTATCACACATGCATTGCAAAAAGTGATCCAAACCAATCAAAATGTATCCCGTTGTTTGCCCAACTCTTAGTAACCTATATACAGGGACTCTAATAGGCGGTAGAGTCCCTGTATATAGTAAGATAAGAGTCGGGCAAACGCGGTTCACTTTTTGATGGGCTACGATCCACTGCGCATGCGCAGTAATCTAAAATGGAAATTTGAGGGGTGGCTATGGCAATGACAATTAAATGACGTACGTAATATTGTTCGATTCGACGGCAAGATAAATTTTTAGAGGTTATATGTTTACTACACCACCAAAAAACCGCTCGTAAATTACTCAATCCGATCTATCTACTGCAAAATCAGCTGACCACCAATCGGTAAACCGTAGATACCTACCAGTGTAGTTTTCGTAAATGAATTAAGTTTACCATTTATTGACAATGTCAAACTGACAAGTAATTAAATTCATCAAAGTGACACATAGGTACTAAGGAAAACAACTCCGGCCTTGAACGCATCATTTATTTTTGGAACACTAATGGCGGCTGACATTTGTGTTTGCCCGACTCTTATATAACTATACAGTGAATTTATTTTAATAGTTAACATAGCAGTTTCGTTTCTATGCCAGCATTTAATCATACAGGGCACTTCCATAGTTACCAATGATATCAATAGATTAGAGTGTTTATTTTACAAGTTAACATACGAATTTGAATTAGGTACTTGCTAATGAGAAACTTTAATTTTCTTACCGGAATGTAAGTATGCATTTATGCAACTAAAAAATAGATACGTAGGAACAACTTCTGTGTTGTATCTTTTCTTCAGTGGTATACATTAGGATAACTTTTAATTGTCTTTTTGACAAGTAATAATTCCTATGTTAACTCGTAAAATACACGCTCTAATCTATTGGTCCCATTTGTAACTATAGAAATGACCTGTATGATTAAAAGGTGGCATAGATACGAAACGCTTATGTTAACTATTAAAATAAATTCCCTGTATACAGGGACTCTAATAGGCGGCATGTAACAGCGCCTCTATCTTTGGTGCGCGGCACTAAATCAAGGTTTGGATATTTGAACGTATAACTGACGAGAGCCTGCCCACTATTATAAACAGACTCGCAGAGACCGTAGAAACCACCCTTCGAAATTAACAAGTAGGTTTCAGATCTCATCGCTTAATAAGGTTATGTCTATTTTGTATCTTAACAGCTCATCGAATACTTCCTTTTCTTTTGCGTTCAATTCATGTACGTTTCAGTATCCCATATTCATGTACTGATATGTAACTTTTGTTGTAAAAATTTTCTATCCTTGTTCTGACCTGATATTACCGTTAATTCTTATTAGATGCTTGATAATATTTACGTTGATTTAAACTCTGATTGCAACATAATATTTTAAGTGTACAAACTTCCAAACTGAATTTACCATTGTGTTTTATTATATATTATTTTATATTTTATTAGTTAATCTATATAATATGTATATTATCAAAAACCTTCTATACCGTTAGGTGTAACGTATAAATACATAACTAAATAACTACAGCTCAACTAAAATAACACAATTTACAATTTTTTTACCAATAATTAAAATAAGTTCATTCCCTTATACATCGTATAAACGCCTGGCCCATTTTTTTTGTTCTTTGGCAGTATTTTCCCCTCACTCCAAGTCATTCCCTTTTCAATTAGGTTGTCCATGATTTTCTTGCTCTGCCTCTTGCTTTTTTTGGTTGTGATCTTGCTTGACAAGTCCTTTTCGCTATTCTTTCTTCGCCCTTCCTTACTTTGTTCAAACCATTTCACTTATTAAATTATATATATATATATATATATATATATATATATATATATATATAGTCCCTCTCACAGCTTGTGTAGTTACATACACAGTAAAATGTTTTTTCTTGACTGGGATAGGGGTTGGAATAACTCCAATCTCAGTACTCCGCACAGGTACCAAGCTTTAATGGTTAGATTGAAATAAAACCACTTGTATGTATCGCCTGACGTTTCGTATTTATTTTTAATACTTTATCAAAGGCTATGGACAAAAATTTACAAATAAGCAACGTTGTTATAAAAGTTATTGAAAGTGAAGGTCTTACCTAACAACTTGTGGAACCAAAACACATGTTTTTTAAGGACATGTGACGATATTCAAATTTGAACAAATTCATAAAAAAGGGCAGTAGGCCACCAAGATTACAGAGCTGGGCTGCACATGACATAACTACACTTAGTCCTGCATCTAGCAGGTTACAAATTAAAAGTTTACTAGCACATTTAAAATTTGATTTACAATAATTTTATTAGCTATTTGGCCAACATGGCCGTCAATTAGATAAAAATCGTGGTATTGAAAATTATTTCTAATCAAGCAGCGACAGGTGTCTGAAAAGTTGTTAGAACTGCGCATGCGCGGAGCGCAAGGAGTCCAAATATTACGAGGGACGTTCAAAATGGAAATGACCAATTAGCTTGTGCAATGCAATCTAACATGAGACCAGTCAAAAACGACGACAAGGGTTATGTCTGAGGGTTCTAAAAGGTGGAAACTACAAAAAGAGTTCTAATTGAGCACCTAACTTGTAAGTCTACCAGGGGGAAAAAAGACACACCTGAGAAAATATGGAGGCGAAAAGACCCTAAATAGATCTAAATATAACTAAATTTATTGTGGAACCGTATTGAGTTTATTAAAAATTATTATTAAAGAAATAGTAATAGAATTGGGGGAGTAAAAAGAAAATATGATAAGATAAAAGTAACTACCCATTGGGCTGTCTCGGTTGGAGAAATTCTAAGGAGAAATCATTGTTGGACATGGCTAACAAAATGTGGTAGGAGACACTAAGGTGATCAATGTCAGTATTTGAATTTAAGGTATTATTTGTACCAAAAATGTGGCACATTTCGATGAAAGTGCGGTGACTAGAATTTGGTTCAATAGTAATGATTTTTGTATTTTCAAAATCCATACAATGACCAGTGCTGTTGACATGTCCAGCAAGGGCGCAGGCTTTGGGTTTAAGACGAGAGTCGCTTTTATGCTGAGTAATTCTTGATTTCAACTTCTGAGAAGTTTGACCAATATACGTAGAAGGACACCCACTACAGTTTATCTGATAGACGGCATTAGGGGTTAGGAGAGCTGGAATTTTATCTTTTAATTTTGAGAAACAATCTTTTATGATATGATGGTGTTTGTCCGCAATGATATTATGATCGAACTTACGAAAAACCTGTTTAATTATATGAGAAAGTCCTTGGACGTAGATGAGACTTTTGTAAAGTGAAGGTTTATCATTTATATTATTATCAGAATTTTCTGGTGGAATGATCCTGCCCTTGGGGGTGGAGTATAAGATAGAACTTAGTAAAGAAATAGGATAATTATTTAATTTAAGAGTATTAATTAATTTATTGAGGTTAACTGCGTGAAAATCCGGATGCGAGATCGTTAAGATTCTGTGCTTGAGCCCTTTCACTACATTCAACTTATGTCGAATGTTGTGTGTAGAATGAAAATTCAGATAACGGCCAGAACTGGTTGGTTTAACATACCAATCCAGTTTAATAGTGTTGGAAATCGTTCTGATGACCAGAGTGTCCAGAAAGGGGACCGACCTATTCTTTTCTCTTTCCACTGTAAATTGGATGTGAGGGTTGAAACCATTGAAAACACTCAGCACATTGGCAACGTCGTCGACCGGTACTGCACAAACTAGATCATCAACATACTGGTAAAGAAACGGAAATTGAAAAGCCAGCTTGGGGATGCTTTCCTTTATGATGGTATTGACTATGATTTCGGCCAAAATGGGGGAAAGAGTTGAGCCCATTGGGGATCCAAAGATTTGTTTATAAAAATTATTATTGAAGGAAAAATATGTTTAATCAAAGATGAATTTAAGAAGGTTAATAAACTGTGATTTGGGTATACTAGTTAGTGGTTCTATTAAGTTCCAATTGGTTTCAACAACCTGTATAACCAAATCTACAAGGATATTGGTAAAAAGAAAAACCACATCTAGTGAAATAATCTCATAATCAGGTGGTAATTGAAAATTATTAATTTTTTCGCTGAAGGCGAAACTATCTTTGATACGAAAACTATTATATTCATTAAAGGCTTGCCCTAAGATCTCTGCCAGATATTTGGACAGTTTTCTATCTGGAGATTGTGTCGAGGACACAATGGGTCGACAAGGTGTGTCGGGTTTGTGTATTTTGGGTAAACCATACAATTTAGGAGAAACCGAATTATGACAAATTAAACGTTTATATGTGGAGGTATCTATGTAATTATTATTATGTAAATCTCTGATTAACTTATTATTCCTAGTTTCAATAGACGTTGTGGGATCTTTTTTTAAGGGTTGATAAAAACAAATAATCAAACACGTATTTCGTGATTTTTCGAAAATCAACCCCTTAGGGGGTGAAATGGGGTAAGTAAGCCTAAAAATCGATATGGGTGTCGTTATTGAGGTTTTTTGGGACGTTTATTGCGAAAATTACATTTATTTTTAAGTCCAAGACGGTGAACATGACATAAGGGAAGAAACGGGACGGGACGGGACTAGACTGGACGGAACGGGACGGACTGGACGGGACGGGACTGAGCGGGACGGGACTGAGCGGGACGGGACTGGACGGGAAGGGAAGGGACGGAACGGGACGGGACGGGACGGGACGGGGCAAAATGGGACAGGGCGGGGCGGGACGGGTCGGGGCGGGGCGGGACGGACGGGACGGAAAGGGAAGGAAAAGGATGGGATGGAAGGGGAGGGGTTGGGATGGAAGGGGAGGGGCGGGACGGGACGGGAAGGGACGGGACTGGACGGGAGGGAAAGGGGCGGGACGGGACGGGACGGGAAGGGTCGAGACGGGGCGGGGCGGGGCGGAACGGGATGATACGGAAAGGAAAGGGAAGGAATGGGATGGAAGGGGAAGGGACGGGACGGGACGGGAAGGTACGGGACTGGACGGGAAGGGACTGAACAGGAAGGGACTGGACGGAAAAGGAAGGGACGGGACGAAAAGGAACGAGACGGGACGGGACGGAAAGGGAAGGGGAGGGAAGGAATGGGATGGAAGGGGAGAGGCGGGACGGGACGAGACGGGACGGAACGGGACGGAACGGGACGGAACGGGACGGGACGGGACGGAATGGGACGGTACGGAGACGGGGACGGAGAAAGGGACGGGGACGGGGATAGGATGGGATGGGATGGGATGGGATGACAGAAAATAATTAGTCATTATTTAATACACAAATAACGAACCTCGCGCGAACGAAGTCGCGGGTAAAAGCTAGTATATATATATATGTGCGAGTTTATTTCTACGGCCGGGGCTTTCTCTCGCTTCCTATTCGCCAGGCGCGTCTGTCACGCCGTCCCTCTTCTCGGAGACCTCTTGCTATCATTGTTTCCTTTATATCTTGTCTCCAGTTTCTTGGAGGTCTTCCTGGTTTTAATATTTCAGAAGGAACTCAATTTAGAATTTTCTTGGGCCAGCGGTTTTCAGGCATACGTTGTACATGCCCATACCATATTAATCGCTTGGTCTCTATTGTTTCAATTATAAAGCTCTGAACGTTCATCTGGTGTCTTATTCTTTCATTCATAATATGTTGGAACCTAGATACACCACAGCACTTTCGCCAAAAGTCCATTTCCACCGCACTCAATTTCTGTTTATCCCTCTTGTTCAGTTCCCATGTTTCGCAGCATATTCTTCTTTGGGCTTCCTTAGCATATAAGATGAGTCATCTTCGTCACCAGCTATTACGACTTGATCGTCCGCGAATAACAAGGTATAAAGCAGATCGTCAGCTAATGGTATGCCCATATTGCCACATTTTTGTTTCCAAGATTTCAGTGCAACTTCAACATATATTTTAAAAAGAGTAGAAGCAAGAGAACAATCCTGACGGAGGCCTTTTGTTATTTCAAACTTTTGAGATAGTTCTTTTCCGAGTTTAACAGAGCTAGTACACCCTTTATAGAGGTTTCTTATAGCCTTGATATAAACTTTATTGACACTAGCATTTTCCATACTCGCCCACAGCTTATCTAATGAGACGGTGTCATATGCCTTCTGAAGGTCAACAAACGTTAAATGAACCGCTCGTCCACGTGCCATATTTTTCTCTATCAGGCATTTTAGAACAAATATTCCGTCTATTAAATAATAATTTATAATAAGATAAAATGAAAAAAGTGTTGTTAGAAAATGCTGTTTCTTTCATTTTAAGTAAAAACTAAATGAAAGCTAGAACCGCATATCTAACCTCAAGAAGGCATCTTGTATATCTTGTATGACAACTATGTCAACTTCAATAAATTAATTGTCAAACTATGGATGCTGATTTGACTAGGAATTTTTTAATCTTATACCACACAGACGGCATTGATGACCAGGGCTCTTCTTTCGTCGGATGCATAGTAGTGTGCTTTAAGCCGTTGACAGATGCGTAAGTATGTTCATATATAAATTACTAGCAAAATGCCCGTTCTTCGTACGGACTACAAATGTTTTTTCTTCTAAATCCTAAGCGAATTCTAGAATGCTCCCCTCCTCTCTCACTCAATACGCTAAACTAACAAACGCTGCACAACAATATTGTAGGTAAAAAGGAAACAATATTCTTCCAAAAAAAGTTCTCCATAACCCTTTTATGTTTCACGTATCTCCTGGAAATGTGTATGTAAGTGTCGTTCTCCTTATACCGGGTGACAATGAGACTAGGGCCATGTTTATATCTTCTTTATTTATGAATCCATTTGGATAAAATTTTATACCAAGATACTAGACATAATTTCTGATTGGCTGACTTTGATTTTTTAAATGGAACACCCTGTATATTTTATGTTTTTCTGAATCTACGAGTCAAATTACATATGACAGTGTTGCCAAATTTCAATTTTTTTAAACAAAAAAATTTTTTTTAAATTTTTTTTTACCATAGAAGGCCTTGACTTGGAAAAATCTATTCTAATTGACTCTAGCAACTCTTAACAATAGCTATTTTGTCAATAAGGTCAATAACAAATCTTTAATAAATAAATGAAATTTTCTAAACTCGTTTTTAAAGAAAATTCACTTTTCTTAAATGGCACCTACTAAGGGCCATCTTGCCATTGGATAGAAAATCTAATTACCAATCTAACGATATGTATCATGCACTACTTTATCTTTATCTGAAACTGAAAATGAATTAATTAATTATTTGTTTAAATCTATTTAAAAAACCAATGTTAGTGTCACACTTACTTTGGTTCTTTAAATAGATCACTCTATATGTTTTATGTTTTCGGAATCTACGACTCAAATTACATACAACAGTGTTGCCAAATTTTGCTTTGGTATTATTAGTTATTACATAAAAATATTTTAAAAAATTATTAATTAATTAATTTTCAGTTTCAGATAAATATAAAGAAGTGCATGATGCATATCGTTAGATTGGTAATTAAATTTTCTGTTTAATGGGAAGATGGCCCTTGGTAGGTGCCATTTAAAAAAAGTGACTTTTTCTTAAAAAACGAGTTTAGCAAATTATATTCTTTTATTAAGGGTTTGTTATTGACCTTATTCATAAAATAGCTATTATTAAGAGTTGCTAGAGTCAATTAGAAAAGATTTTTCTAAGTCAAGGCCGACTATGGTAAAAAATAAAAATTGAAAAAATTTTTTTTTGTTAAAAAAAAATAAATTTGGCAAGACTATTATATGTAGTTTGACTCGTAGATTCAGAAAAACATAAAATATACAGGGTGTTCCATTTGAAAAATCAAAGTTAGTAGTATTTCCGGTAAAACCGGAAGTCAGTCATTTTGACTATATCTATCAGCCAATCATAAATTATATCTAGTATGTTGGTATAAAATTTTATCCAAATAAATTCATAAATAAAGAAGATATAAGCATGGCCCTAGTCTCATTGTCACCCGGTATAGATTGATAAAACTATAGGTTTAGTATAACAATGAGAATAATAAATATTATACGCCAAGTGAATTAAACATATGTTTATTCACGAAAAGATTTTGGGTTCACGAGACCGCAGTGCGAGTGTGATCAAATCTTTGAGTTAATAAATGTTTAATTCACGTAGCGTATATAAGTTTTTATTCAATTTTGACGAAATTCTGAATAAAAAATTTAAAAATATTCAGTAATAATAGGACGAGAAGTCAAAATATTGCCGACAATAATTTTTGCGATTCAGATACGAGTTTCTGCAGCGACGAAAATAGCGACGAGTGCTTGCACGAGTCGTTAATTTCTAAAGCAACAGAAACGAGACAATCTGAAGAGCAAAAATTGTCTGCAATATTTCGACCTAGAGTCCTATTCGTCTTGACAATTTAACTTTTCATTAAAAAATTGTCGCTGAAATAAAGCTCCTCGAAATATTGTCACTACAATAATTGTTACAGAAAAAATTGTCGCTGAAATAAAGCTCCTCGAATTATTGTCGCTGAAATAAGGCTCCTCGAATTATTGTCACTAAAATAATCGTTCGATTGGTAGTTAATTTTTAAATTGAAGAATGCCATTGGTTGACAATGACACCAGTTAAATTGTCAAATTTATAGCTCTTGCTGCTCTTAAATCACTTATCAAACAAACAAATAAAATAGCACACTTACTGTGTGCCAAACGTCAAAGTGACGTTTGTCACCTGCTTACAGCTATACACAAAATTGGAAATAAATGACATTAAAAATATAAAAATTAAGATAATTATACAGTGTGTTCCCGGATAGGTGAAACGACTCTTGTAAAAGGTAAAACATTTTCGATTTAAATTTTCATTTTTTGGGGTTCAGCCCAGATTGGTTAAAGGCGAATTTCTAACATAATTTCAGTTTTGAAAAATCAAGTATGTATTGTTTGAGGCTTTCGCGGTTACTCGAATTATTCTCCTTAGCATAGAATTTCGGCTTAGACCGCGTAGTATTTGTATATGAACACCCAGCATTTTCTGGCTTGATGTGCCTTGCACCTTGTGAAGCAAGCTGCAAGGTCTTGCGAAACGTTAGTGAATATGGATGCCCAAACAGCAAAAACGGCCAAATCTGCCTAAGTATCCTCGTTCTCAAGATACTCAAACAACACGAGCCACCAAAGAGCATGGCCATCGCGCGGGTTTTTGCTCGACTTCACAAGGTGCAAGGCACATCAAGCCAGAAAATGCTGGGTGTTCATATACAAATACTACGCGGTCTAAGCCGAAATTCTATGCTAAGGAAATCAAGTATGCCTTGGAAATTTTAAAAAACCAATTTTTCTGTAAGGTAAAGTGACCTTTATGTGACAAATACGACAAAAAGTTATTGAGAAAAGTTGTTTAGAATAACATCTAGGCCCCTATACCAAATTTAAAAATCCTCGACCAACTTTGATTTCTCACATTTTCTTTCAAGTTTATTTCCCAAATCAAAGAATTTCATTTTTAACAAAGTTTTTTTATTATGAAATAAACCACTTTGTTAAAAGTATTTGTTTTTCCAATAAAAAACTTCGCCAAAAGTAAAATTCTTTGATTTGGGAAATAACCTTGAAAGAAATTGTGAAAAATCAAAGTTGGCCGAGGATTTTGAAATTTGGTATACGGGCCTAGATGTTGATTTTAAACAACTTTTATTAATAACTTTATGTCGTATTTCTCACATAAAAGGCACTTTACTGTACAGAAAAATAGGTTTTTTAAAAATTTCCAAGGCATACTTGGTTTTTCAAAACTGAAATTATGTTAGAAATTCGCCTTTAACCAAGCAGAGCTGTACCCCAAAAAATGAAAATTTAAATCGAAAATTTTTTACCTTTCACAAGAGTCGTTTCACCTATCCGGGGACACACTGTATATTACACACTACAAAGAAAAAGAATAATTGAATGTAAGTATTTGTAGAAATCATAAAAATATGTTGTTCTTCATTGAAACGTTTTTAAATCTCTAGTGAATTAAACTTTTTTAATTCTCTAGTGAATTAAAACGCTTTTATTTCTCTTGTGAATCATAAAGTGTTTATGAAGGTTGTTATGGAGTTAATAATGTCACTTTAAACTATCAACATTGAATAATAGTAGATTATATTATAAGTGAGAGAAATGCATCATTATTTGCGAGTGAGAATTTTGAATCGCGAATGCCCCAGCACGAGCGATACAATTTCTCACGAGCTTATAATGGCATTTTGCTCACGTGTGATATACGACGTTTTATCTTACAGTAGCAATTCTTGTGCCTAAATAGTTTGCGCAGTCAGAATATGTCGCAAAATAAATTTATAATTAGTCGCCTATGATTTGTGATATACGTTTGACAGTACTGAAGTGTATTGGCAGTACTGAAGTGCATTGTCAGTCTATGTCAAACTCGAGGTTTGTAGGTTAGGTTTTGTTTGTTATTTGACACAGACTGACGCATAACTTAACCTGAAAATTACGAATTTGACATAGCTTGACAGTGCTACCAACAATGCAGTATTATAAATAATGAAAACTCACTTGTGAATAAAACTTCATTTTAGTCACTGAAAAAGTTGTATAATGTATGGTAATAGACGCTACTGTAAGATAATAGTTATTTATTAGACGAGTGTGGAATGTTACATATTAGTCACGCAAGAAATATTAGCCACGAGACCGAAATCGAGTGGCTAATTTTCTTAAGTGACTAATGTGTAATTCCACACGAGTTTAATACAAAATTTTATCCAACACCTCCATATATTGTTCATGTAGGTAATTATTTTGAAAATTTATTTGACAAATAAACGGGGCTGCGCGCGCTATTGCGCGGTCTGGCCTATTCAATTTACCACCATTTTTAGGCCTATTACGTTGGGCCATTTCGTTCTGTTACACACTACGCCCCTGCCTTCCACCTGACCAAAAAAGGGGCCCTCGGAGATCCGCCTCTCTTCAAGGGGGCATTCGGGGTTCCGACGCTCTCCAAGGGAGCCCTCGGGGCTCCGCCTCACTCTAAGGGGGAACTTGGGGCTCCGCCCCTTTCCAAGGGGGCCCTTGGAGCTCCGCCCCTCTCCAAGGGGCCATCGGGGCTCCGCTCCTCTCCAAGTGGGCCCTCGGGGTTCCGCCTTTATCCAAGGGGCTTTCGGGGATCCGCTGCTCTCCAAGAGGGCCCTCGGGGCTCCACCCCACTCCAAGGAGGCCCTTGGGGCTCCGTCTCTTTTCAAGGGGGTTCTCGGGGCTCCGCCCCACTCCAAGGGGGCTCTCGGTACTTCGCCCCTCTCCAATGGGGCCCTCGGGGCGCTGCCCCTCTCCAATAGGGCCCTCGAGGCTCCGCCCCTTTCCAAGAGAGCCCTCGGGGCTCCGCCCTTCTCCAAGGGGGTTCTCGGGGCTCCGCCCCTCTCCAAGGAGGCCCTGGGAGTTATATAAATATATATATGTATATAAATATTAATTTGAATAATAAATAGTGTTACATCTAATTTTATTATTCATGGTATCTTTCTACATTCTCTCACTAGTGACTTTTTGAATATTCTCTCACTAGTGAGTAATATATGACATTACTTATGCAAAATCAACATAATAGTAGTGTTATTATATGGAGGTGTTGGATAAAAATAATAAATGTAATTATTAAATGTTGTATTCATAAATTGTAGCAACCTACCAGTTTCCACCACTTAGAGGTGGAATTTCGGATATCCTTCTATTTTATTCTAAACTGGACACACGAAAAAAATCAATAACTTTAACCTCTTTTTTAACTTCTTTTTACTTTTACCACATTTTTACTCCTTTCACAATGAAATTTAGAATAAAAACTTTAAACCACTTTTTAAAGATGATCATCAGGAACCACAAGATATATGAAAGGTTCTATAATTTACCCCTGATACCAAATTCTCACCTTTAGGAGTTGATCTGTGCACAATCCTGAATTACGTTTTTAGGAACTTGTATATGTAACCTTTCTAAGTAAAACCAAATTGTTACATTATAGAGCCTTATGAAATATTGAGAAATTCGTATATGCTAAAAAGAATGTCCTAACTCAATAAACATAGGAGATATGAAGGGTTCTTTAATTCACTCCCAATGCAGATTTGCACCTTTAGGGGTTAATTAGGAAAAAATTCTAAAATATGTTTCTAGGTATTTGCATTGACAATCTTTGCAAGTAAACACCAAGTCGCTATCTTATGGGGTCTAAGAGATATTGAGAAACTCGTGAAAACACATTTTACCTCTATTCACCCCTGTAGGGGTGGAATTAAAAAAAATCCTTTCAACCCATTTAATTGTGAAATGGAACTTACAGCGAAAAAACTTATTAATTTCACCCTCCTACCCCTTTTCAGTTTGTCCTCCTTTTACCCCCTTAGGGTTAAAATTTTCAAATTCCCTTAAACTCCTGTCTAAATATTTTAAAAATACATCTATATGCCAAAAATTAATGTTCTAACTCAATAAACATAGGAGATACGAAGGGTTCTTTAATTCACCCACAAACTAGATTTGCACCTTTAGGGGTTGATTAGAGCAAAATTCTACAATACTTTTTTAGGTATTTGCATTGATAATATTTGCAAGTAAACACCAAGTCGCTATCTCGTCGGGTCTAAGAGATATTGAGGAACTCGTAAAAACACATTTTACCCCTTTTCACCCCGTAAGGGCAGAATTTAAAAAAAATGTTTTTAACCCATTTTATTGTAAAATGGAACTCGCAGCAAAAAAAACTAATAATTGGTAATCTTTCTAAGTAAACAGCAAATTGATATCTTATCGGGTGTAAGAGATATTGAGGAATTCGTGAAAACACATTTTACCCCTTTTCACCCCCTCAGGGGTCGAATTTCAAAAGATCCCTTCTTAGCACTACCTTACGTAACAAATTGAACCTTGCACTCAAATTTCAAGTTTCTAGTACCAGTGGTTTCGGCTCTGCGTTGATTAGTCAGGGTTATGACTTTCCTTTATATATGTATAGATAGATTATTAGTTTACGTACTCCTAGTAAAAAACAATGCTTGTAAAACTTTGCGTGGATCTTCTATCCTAATATTAGTAGAAAAATCAAATTTACTGTACTAACAGGTTCTTATCTTATGCATATACTGTTGTGTAGAGCGTCCTAGGTTATTTTTTTTACCATATTTTTTTGGAAAAAAATAAAAATTGTGATCTAGTCTCAAGTCACCGCCCAGTGACTCGAAGGTCTGGTTATGTATTTCTACAATATGTTTTTGTACCTAGTTTGCAGGTAAATATGGGAAAATATTTTGACCTAAAGAAATTGGACAGAGCCGTAGAGGAGAGAAAGACTTGGTAAATCATATAGATATTTAGCCAAAAACGTATCTCGATCTACAATTCTCAGGAAAGTGAAAAACCTTAATATGCGCAAGCCAGGGGATCAGACAATACTCTCAGGTCAGGAAGAGCAGATAATAGTGGAAAACATAGATATAGCCTGTCGGTGGGGATTTCCATTCACAGCAAACGATGTGAGAGCTCTAGTCAAATCATATCTTGACAGACAGGGGGTTCAAAAATTTAATGTCATAGCCCTATGTCGGCCCTGTAATTCAAACACGCAGTGTGTACTTATTTATAAACCTTCAAACTGATGATAAAAACTAAGTATTTATTCAAAATTACTTTAAACATTCAAAGTACAGCCATAACGTAACACAAGTAGTATTTGCGCAACACGTATTATTAGTACAAACTATAAAATTATTATGTAACAATGAATGCAACGTAACTAAATTATAATGAATATGTGAAAAGTATAAAACGTAATTAAATGGATACTCCCTATTATTAAAAATATGTGGCTACCTATTTTATTTATTGCAGCACACTTACATTTTTGCTAATGCTAAATTATTGAAACAATTGTCTAAAGATTACTTCTTCAAAATATGGCACTTATAAACCAAATCACCTCCGCTCATTAATGGACGTACAAGATCTAAGTTTAAAGGTTTCACCATATGCCCTCATTATGAAGCAGTCATCATCCTCTTCGTCAATAATATCATTATCAAATGGCAATGTGACAACTTCAACTTCCAAAACATTATCCTCATGATCCCTTCTGGCATGACTCATGATATCGGAAAGTTTTCCTTTCCATTTACAATGATTATATCCTCTGAAAGTACATTCGTATGGTCCAAATTTACATTAACCTTCATGCTGGCGAATTTTATCCGAAGCAGATACAAACGGACAGTCATAGTCTCGATACTTACAACAGTACTTTATAAGTCGCGTCATTTTTTCTAGACTAAAGTTGCGGGTGTCTTGAATTTTATCTCGACAAGTTGGACATTCTGCTACTTGAGGTTTACATGTTGCACAGATGCTATGGCCAGCTACACACTGATGAATATGAGGCACCATATATTCATTACATACAGGACATTCAAGCTCACGAAGAAGATCTTCATCGACACCATCTGGAACAATAGTCCTGCAAGAAGCAGCGTTTGATCCGTTAATATCTTTAACATTAGGCTCATTTGCTAACACTCACCTTCTCGTAAACTACGATAAAACCAACATATCTGACGATTCGGGGAAAACAGAGTAATTGCCTGACGTGGAAGCTAACATGCACATCGGATTGTTGATTCATCCAAAGCTAGCCATTTCTGTTATTTTTGCGGGCAGTGCATCTGGAAAATTGCTGCCAATCTACATTGTATACAAGGCAGAAAATCTTTACAATAGTTGGACAACAGGGGGCTCTCCTGGAACACGATATAATAGAAGTAAATCTGGGTGGTTCAATGAGGCACTTTTTGAAAACTGGTATTTCACAATTGCTCTTAAGATATTTAAAAAAAATCCAAAATATAGTCTAAAAGCCTTGATAGGTGATAACTTGGCGAGCCATCTAAGCATAAATGTAATTCAGTCTTGCATAGAAAATAACATAAATTAATCTTGTTACCACCTAATTCTACAGGTGTTTGCCAACCACTGGATGTGCCATATCTTAAGTCTCTAAAATCTCCCTCGAGAACCGTTCCTTTAGACTGGAAACTTAAAAACAAGGGAACTGTTCCAAAAGATGTGTTTCCTCGACTTCTCCATAAGTATCTGCAAAAACTTAATGAAGATGGGAAATCTGCACTAAATCTTCAAGCTGGTTTTAGGGGTTGTGGAATTTACCCCATAAATCGAGTCGGTGTTTTAAAGCAATTACCATCAAACGAAAATGACGCAGGGGATGATCCAGAAAACACCTTTATTGGCAACGCCTTTGAAATGTTTTTCCGTCGACCTTCCTATAAAATGTGATTTTACGGACGCATTTACATACGAAAACTGTCCCTTTTTTGGACACCATTAACTTTTCGTCCGCAAA
>CALNHX010006595.1:0-86483 GCA_940337035.1 Agriotes lineatus
TATAACGCCTGGGACATTAGGAACATGTGGGACAAATAGGACATCTGGGACGTCTGGGACGTTAATGACATATGGGACATCTAGGACGTATGGGACGTCTGGGACGTTAAGGACAAATAGGACATTTAGGACGTCTAGGACGTTAAGGACATATGGGACATTTAGAACGCCTGGGACATTAGGGACATATGGGACATCTGGGACGCCTGGGACATTAAGGAAATATGGGACATCTGGGACGTCTGGGACGTTAGGGGCATATGGGACATCTGGGACGTCTGTGACGTTAGGGACATATAGGACATCTAGGACGTCTGAGACGTTCGGGGAATATGGGACATCTAGGACGTCTGGGATGTCTGGGTCGTTAGGGACATACGGGACAGCTGGGACGTCTGGGACGTTAAGGACATATGGGAACATTTAGGACGTTTGGGACTTTAGGAACATATGGAACATCTAGGACGTCTTAGACATTAGGGACATATGGGACATATGAGACATCTGGGACGTCTGGGACGTTAGGGACATATGGGACATCTGGGACGTCTAGGACGTTAAGGACATATGGGACATTTAGAACGCCTGGGACATTAGGGACATATGGGACATCTGGGACGCCTGGGACATTAAGGATATATGGGACATCTGGGACGTCTGGGACGTTAGGAGCATATGGGACATCTGGGACGTCTGTGACGTTAGGGACATATAGGACATCTGGGACGTCTGGGACATTAGGGACATATAGGACATATGGGACATCTGGGACATCTGGGACGTTAGGGACATATTTAACATCTGGGACGTCTGGGATGTTTGGGACGTTAGGGACATACGGGACAGCTGGGACGTCTGGGACGTTAGGGAAATATGGGACATTTAAAACGTCTGGGACGTTAGGGACATACGGGACAGCTGGGACGTCTGGGACGTTAAGGACATATGGGACATTTGAAACGTCTGGGACGTTAGGGACATATAGAACGTTTAAGAAGCCTGGGACATTAGGGACATATGGGACGTATGGGACATCTGGGACGTCTGGGACGTTAGGGAAATATGGGACATTTAAAACGTCTGGGACGTTAGGGACATACGGGACAGCTGGGACGTCTGGGACGTTAAGGACATATGGGACATTTGAAACGTCTGGGACGTTAGGGACATATAGAACATTTAAGAAGCCTGGGACATTAGGGACATATGGGACATACGGGTCATCTAGGCCGTCTGGAATGTCTGGGACGTTAGAGACATACGCGACAGCTGGGACGTCTGAGACGTTAGGGACATATGGGACATTTAGGACGTCTGGGACGTTAGGGACATATGGAACATTTAGGACGCCTGGGACATTGGGGACATATGGGACATATGAAACATCTGGGACGTCTGGGACGTTAAGGACATATGGGACATATGGGACATCTGGGACGTCTGGGACGTCTGGGACGTTAGGGACATATAGGACATCTAGGACGTCTGGGACGTTAGGGACATATGGGACATTTAGGACGTCTGGGACGTCAGGGACGTTAGGGACATACGGGACAGTTGGGATATCTGGGACGTTAGGTACATATGGGACATCTAGGACCTCTGGGACGTCTGGGACGTTAGGGACATACGGGACAGCTGGGACGTCTGAGACGTTAATGGCATATGGGTCATTTAGGACGTCTGGGACGTTAGGGACATATGGAACATCTAGGACGTTTGGGAAATTAAGGACATATGGAACATATGGGACATCTGGGACGTCTGGGACGTTAAGGACATATGGGACATTTGGGACGTCTAAGACGTTAAGGACATATGGGACATCTAGGACGCCTAAGAGATTAGGGACATATGGGACATATGAGACATGTGGGACTCCTGGGACGTTAGGGACATATGGAAAATCTGGGACGTCTGAGACGTTAAAGACATATGGTACATCTAGGACGTCTGGGACATCTGGGACGTTGAGGACATATGGGACATTTAGGACGTTTGGGACATTAGGGACATATAGGACATATGGGACATCTAGGACGTCTGGGACGTTAGGGACATATAGGACATCTAGGACGTCTGTGACGTTAGGGACATGTGGGACATATGGGACATCTGGGACGCCTGAGACATTAGGGACATATGGGACATATGGTACATCTAGGACGTCTGTGACGTTAGGGACATATAAGACATCTAGGACGTCTGGGACGTTAGGGCCATATGGGACATCTAGGACGCCTGGGACGTCCGGGACGTTAGGGACATACGGGACAGCTGTGACGTCTGGGACGTTAAGGACATATGGGACATTTAGGACGCTTGGGACGTTAGGAACATATGGAACGCCTAGAACGCATGGGACATTAGGGACATATTCGACATATGGGACATCTGGGACGTCTGGGACGTTAGGGACATATGGGACATCTGAGACGTCTGGGTCGTTAAGGACATATGGAACATCTAGGACGTCTGGGACGTCTGGGACATTAGGAACATATGGGACATTTAGGACGCCTGGTACATCAGGGACATATGGGACATATGGGACATCTGGGACGCCTTGGACATATGGGACATATGGGGCATATGGGACATCTGGGACGTCTGGGACATTAGGGACATATAGGACATATGGGATATGTGCGACATCTGGGGCGTTAGGGACATATTTAACACCTGGGACGTCTGGGATGTTTGGGACGTTAGGGACATACGGGACAGCTGGGACGTCTGGGACGTTAGGGACATATGGGACATTTAAAACGTCTGGGACGTTAGGGACATACGGGACAGCTGGGACGTCTGAGACGTTAGGGACATATGGGACATTTAAAACGTCTGGGACGTTAGGGACATATAGAACATTTAGGAAGCCTGGGACATTAGGGACATATGGGACGTATGGGACATCTGGGACGTCTGGGACGTTAGGGACATACGGGACATCTAGGCCGTCTGGGATGTCTGGGACGTTAGGGACATACGCGACAGCTGAGACGTCTGAGACGTTAGGGACATATGGGACATGTAGGACGTCTGGGACGTTAGGGACATATGGAACATTTAGGAAGCCTGGGACATTGGGGACATATGGGACATATGAAACATCTGGGACGTCTGGGACGTTAGGGACATATGGGACATCTAGGACGTCTGCGACGTCTAGGACGTTAGGGACATACGGGACAGCTGGGACGTCTGGGACGTTAGGGACATATGGGACATTTAGGACGTCTGGGACGTTAGGGACATATGGGACATATGGGACATCTAAGACGCCTGGGACGTTAGGGACATATGGGACATATGGGAAATCTGTGAAGTTTGGGACGTCTAGGACGTTAAGAACATATGGGACATTTAAGACGCCTATGACATTAGAGACATATGGGACATATGGGACATCTGGAACGCCTGGGACATTAAGGAAATATGGGACATATGGAACATCTGGGACGTCTGGGACGTTAGGAACATATGGACATCTAGAACGTCTGGGACGTTAAAGACATATGGGACATTTAAAACGTCTGGGACGTTAGGGACATATAGAACATTTAGGAAGCCTGGGACATTAGGGACATATGGGACGTATGGGACATCTGGGACGTCTGGGACGTTAGGGACATACGGGACATCTAGGCCGTCTGGAATGTCTGGGACGTTAGAGACATACGCGACAGCTGGGACGTCTGAGACGTTAGGGACATATGGGACATTTAGGACGTCTGGGACGTTAGGGACATATGGAACATTTAGGAAGCCTGGGATATTGGGGACATATGGGACATATGAAACATCTGGGACGTCTGGGACGTTAAGGACATATGGGACATATGGGACATCTGGGACGTCTGGGACGTCTGTGACTTTAGGGACATATAGGACATCTAGGACGTCTGGGACGTTAGGGACATATGGGACATTTAGGACGTCTGGAACGTCAGGGACGTTAGGGACATACGGGACAGTTGGGATGTCTGGGACGTTAGGTACATATGGGACATCTAGGACCTCTGGGACGTCTGGGACGTTAGGGACATACGGGACAGCTGGGACGTCTGAGACGTTAATGGCATATAGGACATTTAGGACGTCTGGGACGTTAGGGACATATGGAACATCTAGGACGTTTGGGAAATTAGGGACATATGGAACATATGGGACATCTGGGACGTCTGGGACGTTAAGGACATATGGGACATTTGGGACGTCTAAGACGTTAAGGACATATGGGACATCTAGGACGCCTAAGAGATTAGGGACATATGGGACATATGAGACATGTGGGACTCCTGGGACGTTAGGGACATATGGAAAATCTGGGACGTCTGGGACGTTAAAGACATATGGTACATCTAGGACGTCTGGGACATCTGGGACGTTGAGGACATATGGGACATTTAGGACGCCTGGGACATTAGGGACATATAGAACATATGGGACATCTAGGACGTCTGGGACGTTAGGGGCATATGGGACATCTAGGACGTCTGTGACGTTAGGGACATGTGGGACATATGGGACATCTGGGACGCCTGAGACATTAGGGACATATGGGACATCTAGGACGTCTGGGACGTTAAAGACATATGGTACATCTAGGACGTCTGGGACATCTGGGACGTTGAGGACATATGGGACATTTAGGACGCCTGGGACATTAGGGACATATAGAACATATGGGACATCTAGGACGTCTGGGACGTTAGGGACATATGGGACATCTAGGACGTCTGTGACGTTAGGGACATGTGGGACATATGGGACATCTAGGACGTCTGTGACGTTAGGGACATATAAGACATCTAGGACGTCTGGGACGTTAGGGCCATATGGGACATCTAGGACGCCTGGGACGTCCGGGACGTTAGGGACATATGGAACGCCTAGGACGCATGGGACATTAGGGACATATTCGACATATGGGACATCTGGGACGTCTGGGACGTTAGGGACATATGGGACATCTGAGACGTCTGGGACGTTAAGGACATATGGGACATCTGAGACGTCTGGGACGTTAAGGACATATGGGACATCTGAGACGTCTGGGACGTTAAGGACATATGGAACATCTAGGACGTCTGGGACGTTAGGGCCATATGGGACATCTAGGACGCCTGGGACGTCCGGGACGTTAGGGACATATGGAACGCCTAGGACGCATGGGACATTAGGGACATATTCGACATATGGGACATCTGGGACGTCTGGGACGTTAGGGACATATGGGACATCTGAGACGTCTGGGACGTTAAGGACATATGGGACATCTGAGACGTCTGGGACGTTAAGGACATATGGGACATCTGAGACGTCTGGGACGTTAAGGACATATGGGACATTTAGGACGCTTGGGACGTTAGGAACATATGGAACGCCTAGGACGCATGGGACATTAGGGACATATTCGACATATGGGACATCTGGGACGTCTGGGACGTTAGGGACATATGGGACATCTGAGACGTCTGGGACGTTAAGGACATATGGAACATCTAGGAAATCTGGGACGTCTGGGACATTAGGAACATATGGGACATTTAGGACGCCTGGTACATCAGGAACATATGGGACATATGGGACATCTGGGACGCCTTGGACATATGGGACATATGGGGTATATGGGACATCTGGGACGTCTGGGACATTAGGGACATATAGGACATATGGGATATGTGGGACATCTGGGGCGTTAGGGACATATTTAACATCTGGGACGTCTGGGATGTTTGGGACGTTAGGGACATACGGGACAGCTGGGACGTCTGGGACGTTAGGGACATATGGAACATTTAAAACGTCTGGGACGTTAGGGACATATGGGACATTTAAAACGTCTGGGACGTTAGGGACATATAGAACATTTAGCAAGCCTGGGACATTAGGGACATATGGGACGTATGGGACATCTGGGACGTCTGGGACGTTAGGGACATACGGGACATCTAGGCCGTCTGGGATGTCTGGGACGTTAGGGACATACGCGACAGCTGAGACGTCTGAGACGTTAGGGACATATGGGACATGTAGGACGTCTGGGACGTTAGGGACATATGGAACATTTAGGAAGCCTGGGACATTGGGGACGTATGGGACATTTGAAACATCTGGGACGTCTGGGACGTTAAGGACATATGGGACATCTAGGACGTCTGCGACGTCTAGGACGTTAGGGACATACGGGACAGCTGGGACGTCTGGGACGTTAGGGACATATGGGACATTTAGGACGTCTGGGACGTTAGGGACATATGCGACATATGGGACATCTAAGACGCCTGGGACGTTAGGGACATATGGGACATATGGAAAATCTGTGAAGTTTGGGACGTCTAGGACGTTAAGGACATATGGGACATTTAAGACGCCTGGGACATTAGAGACATATGGGACATATGGGACATCTGGAACGCCTGGGACATTAAGGAAATATGGGACATATGGAACATCTGGGACGTCTGGGACGTTAGGAACATATGGACATCTAGAACGACTGGGACGTTAAAAACATATGGGACATCTAGGACGTCTGGGACGTTAGGGACATATGGGACATCTGGGACGTCTGGTACGTTAAGGACATATGGGACATATGAGACGTCTGGGACGTTAGGGACATATACGACATCTAAGACGTCTGGGACGTTAAAGACATATGGGACATCTAGGACGCCTGGGTATTAGGGACATACGGGACATATGGGACATTTGGGACGTCTGGGACGTTAGGGACATATGGGACATCTAGAACGTCTGGGACGTTAAAAACATATGAGACATCTAGGACGTCTGGAACGTTAGAAACGTACGGGACAGCTTGGACGTCTGGGACATTAGGGCCATATGGGACGTTTTGGACGTCTGGGACGTTAGGAACATATGGAACATCTAGCACGCCTGGGACATTAGGGACATATGGGACATATGGGACATCTGGGACGTCTGCGACGTTAGGGACATATGGGACATGTGGGTCGTCTGGGACGTTAAGGACATATGGGACATTTAGGACGCCTGGGACATTAGGGACATATGGGACAGCTGGGACGTCTGGGACGTTAAGGACATAAGGGACATTTAGGACGCCTGGGATGTTAGGGACATACGGGACAGCTGGGACGTCTGGGATGTTAGGGACATATGGGACATTTAGGACGTATGGGACGTCTGGGACGTTAAGGACATATGAGACATTTAGGACGCTTGGGACATTAGGGACATATGGGACATATGGGACATCTGGGACGCCTGAGACATTAGGGACATATGGGGCATATGAAACATCTAGGACGTCTGAGACGTCTGGGACGTTAGGGACATATAGGACGTCTAGCACGTCTGGGACGTTAGGGACATATGGGACATCTAGGACGTCTGAGGCGTCTGGGACGTTAGGGACATACGGGACAGCTGGGACGTCTGGGACGTTAGGGACATATGGGACATTTAGGACGTCTGGGACGTTAAGGACATGTAGGACTTCTAGTACGTCTGGGACGTTAAAGACACATAGGACATCTAGGACGTCTGTGACGTCTGGGACGTTAGAAACATACGGGACAGCTGGGACGTCTGGGACATTAGGGACATATGGGACATCTGGGACGTCTGGGACGTTAGGGACATATAGGACATCTGGGACGTCTGAGACGTTAAGGACATATGGAACATCTAGGACGTCTGGGACGTCTGGGACGTTGACATATGGGACATTTAGGACGCCTGGAACATTAGGGACATATGGGACATATGCGACATCTGGGACGCCTGGGACATTAGGGACATATGGGACATATAGGACATCTGGGACGTCTGGGACGTTAGGGACATATGGGACATCTGGGACGTCTGGGACGTTAAGCACTCATGGGACATCAAGGACGTCTGGGACGTCTGGAACGTTAAGGACATATGGGACATTTAGGACGCCTGGAACATTAGGGACATATGGGACATATGGGACATCTGGGACGCCTGGGACATTAGGGACATATGGGACATATGGGACATCTGGGACGTCTGGGACGTTAGGGACATATGGGACATCTGGGACGTCTGGGACGTTAAGCACTTATGGGACATCTAGGACGTCTGGGACGTCTGGGACGTTAAGGACATATGGAACATTTAGGACGCCTGGAACAGTAGGGACATATGGGACATATGGGACATCTGGGACTACTGGGACATTAGGGACATATGGGACATACGCAACATCTGGGACGTCTGGGACGTTAGGGACATATATGGGACATTTGGGACGTCTGGGACGTTAAGGACATATGGGTCATCTAGGACGTCTGGGACGTTAGGGATATATGGGATATTTGGGACGTCTGGGACGTTAGGACATATGGAACATCTGGGAAGTCTGGGACGTTAGGGACATATAGGACATGTAGGACGTCTGGGACGTTAAAGACATATAAAACATCTAGGACTTCTGAGACGTCTGGGACGTTAGGGACATATGGGACATATGGGAAATCTGTGAAGTTTGGGACGTCTAGGACGTTAAGGACATATGGGACATTTAAGACGCCTGGGACATTAGAGACATATGGGACATATGGGACATCTGGAACGCCTTTGACATTAAGGAAATATTGGACATATGGAACATCTGGGACGTCTGGGACGTTAGGAACATATGGACATCTAGAACGACTGGGACGTTAAAAACATATGGGACATCTAGGACGTCTGGGACGTTAGGGACATATGGGACATCTGGGACGTCTGGGACGTTAAGGACATATGGGACATCTAGGACGCCTGGGACATTAGGGACATATGGGACATATGGGACATCTGGGACGTCTGGGTCGTTAGGGACATATGGGACATCTAGAACGTCTGGGACGTTAAAAACATATGGGACATCTAGGACGTCTGGAACGTTAGAAACGTACGGGACAGCTTGGACGTCTAGGACATTAGGGCCATATGAGACGTTTTGGACGTCTGGGACGTTAGGGACATATGGGACAGCTGGGACGTCTGCGACGTTAAGGACATATGGGACATTTAGGACGCCTGAGATGTTAGGGACATACGGGACAGCTGGGACGTCTGGGATCTAAGGGACATATGGGACATTTAGGACGTATGGGACGTCTGGGACGTTAAGGACATATGGGACATTTAGGACGCTTGGGACATTAGGGACATATGGGACATATGGGACATCTGGGACGCCTGAGACATTAGGGACATATGGGGCATATGAAACATCTAGGACGTCTGAGACGTCTGGGACGTTAGGGGCATATAGGACATCTAGCACGTCTGGGACGTTAGGGACATATGGGACATCTAGGACGTCTGGGACGTCTGGGACGTTAGGGACATACGGGACAGCTGGGACGTCTGGGACGTTAAGGACATATGGGACATTTAGGACGTCTGGGACGTTAAGGACATGTAGGACTTCTAGTACGTCTGGGACGTTAAAGACACATGGGACATCTAGGACGTCTGGGACGTCTCGGACGTTAGAAACATACGGGACAGCTGGGACGTCTGGGACATTAGGGACATATGGGACAACTGGGACGTCTGGGACGTTAGGGACATATAAGACATCTGGGACGTCTGAGACGTTAAAGACATATGGAACATCTATTACGTCTGGGACGTCTGGGACGTTGACATATGGAACATTTAGGACGCCTGGAACATTAGGGACATATGGGACATATGGGACATCTGGGACGCCTGGGACATTAGGGACATATGGGACATATGGGACATCTGGGACGTCTGGGACGTTAGGGACATATCGGACATCTGGGACGTCTGGGACGTTAAGCACTTATGAGACATCGAGGACGTCTGGGACGTCTGGAACGTTAAGGACATATGGGACATTTAGGACGCCTGGGACATTAGGGACATATGAAACATATGGAACATCTGGGACGTCTCGGACGTTAAGGACATATGGGACATCTAGGACGTCTGCTACGTCTGGGACGTTAAGGACATATGGAACATTTAGGACGCCTGGGACAGTAGGGACATATGGGACATATGGGACATCTGGGACTACTGGGACATTAGGGACATATGGGACATACGCAACATCTGGGACGTCTGGGACGTTAGGGACATATATGGGACATTTGGGACGTCTGGGACGTTAAGGACATATGGGTCATCTAGGACGTCTGGGACGTTAGGGATATATGGGATATCTGGGACGTCTGGGACGTTAGGACATATGGAACATCTGGGACGTATGGGACGTTAAGGACATATAGGACATCTAGGACGTCTGGGACGTTAAAGACATATAAAACATCTAGGACTTCTGGGACGTCTGGGACGTTAGAAACATACGGGACAGCTGGGACGTCTGGGACATTAGAGACATAAGGGACATATGGGACATCAGGGACGCCTGGGACGTTAGGGACATATGGGACAGCTAAGACGTCTGGGACGTTAAGGACATATAAAACATCTAGGACTTCTGGGACGTCTGGGACGTTAGAAACATACGGGACAGCTGGGACGTCTGGGACATTAGAGACATAAGGGACATATGGGAAATCTGGGACGTCTGGGACGTTAAAAACATATGGGACATCGAGGACGTCTGGGACGTCTGGGACGTTAGGGACATATAGGACATCTAGGACGTCTGGGACGTTAAAGACATATAAAACATCCAGGACTTCTGGGACGTCTGGGACGTTAGAAACATACGGGACAGCTGGGACGTCTGGGACATTAGAGGCATAAGGGACATATGGGAAATCTGGGACGTCTGGGACGTTAAAGACATATGGGACATCGAGGACGTCTGGGACGTCTGGGACGTTAAGGACATATGGGACATATGAGACGTCTGGGACGTTGGGGACATATAGGACATCTAAGACGTCTGGGACGTAAAAGACATATGGGACATCTAGGACGATTGGGACATTAGGGACATATGGGACATATGGGACGTCTTGGTCGTCTAGAACGTTAAGGACATATAAGACATTTAAGACGCCTGGGACATTAGACACATATGGGACATATGGGACAGCTGGGACGCATGGGACATTAGTGACATATGGGACATATGGGACATCTGGGACGTCTGGGACGTTAAGGAAATATGGGACATATGGAACATCTGGGACGTCTGGAACGTTAGGAACATATGGACATCTAGAACGTCTGGGACGTTAAAAACATATGGGACATCTAGGACGTCTGGGACGTTAGGGACATATGGGACATCTGGGACGTCTGGGACGTTAAGGACATATGGGACATATGAGACGTCTGGGACGTTGGGGACATATAGGACATCTAAGACGTCTGGGACGTAAAAGACATATGGGACATCTAGGACGCCTGGGACATTAGGGACATATGGGACATATGGGACGTCTTGGTCGTCTAGAACGTTAAGGACATATGGGACATTTAAGACGCCTGGGACATTAGACACATATGGGACATATGGGACGTCTGGGACGTTAGGGACATATGGGACATCTGGGACGTCTGGGACGTTAAGCACTCATGGGACATCAAGGACGTCTGGGACGTCTGGAACGTTAAGGACATATGGGACATTTAGGACGCCTGGAACATTAGGGACATATGGGACATATGGGACATCTGGGACGCCTGGGACATTAGGGACATATGGGACATATGGGACATCTGGGACGTCTGGGACGTTAGGGACATATGGGACATCTGGGACGTCTGGGACGTTAAGCACTTATGGGACATCTAGGACGTCTGGGACGTCTGGGACGTTAAGGACATATGGAACATTTAGGACGCCTGGAACAGTAGGGACATATGGGACATATGGGACATCTGGGACTACTGGGACATTAGGGACATATGGGACATACGCAACATCTGGGACGTCTGGGACGTTAGGGACATATATGGGACATTTGGGACGTCTGGGACGTTAAGGACATATGGGTCATCTAGGACGTCTGGGACGTTAGGGATATATGGGATATTTGGGACGTCTGGGACGTTAGGACATATGGAACATCTGGGACGTCTGGGACGTTAGGGACATATAGGACATGTAGGACGTCTGGGACGTTAAAGACATATAAAACATCTAGGACTTCTGAGACGTCTGGGACGTTAGGGACATATGGGACATATGGGAAATCTGTGAAGTTTGGGACGTCTAGGACGTTAAGGACATATGGGACATTTAAGACGCCTGGGACATTAGAGACATATGGGACATATGGGACATCTGGAACGCCTTTGACATTAAGGAAATATTGGACATATGGAACATCTGGGACGTCTGGGACGTTAGGAACATATGGACATCTAGAACGACTGGGACGTTAAAAACATATGGGACATCTAGGACGTCTGGGACGTTAGGGACATATGGGACATCTGGGACGTCTGGGACGTTAAGGACATATGGGACATCTAGGACGCCTGGGACATTAGGGACATATGGGACATATGGGACATCTGGGACGTCTGGGTCGTTAGGGACATATGGGACATCTAGAACGTCTGGGACGTTAAAAACATATGGGACATCTAGGACGTCTGGAACGTTAGAAACGTACGGGACAGCTTGGACGTCTAGGACATTAGGGCCATATGAGACGTTTTGGACGTCTGGGACGTTAGGGACATATGGGACAGCTGGGACGTCTGCGACGTTAAGGACATATGGGACATTTAGGACGCCTGGGATGTTAGGGACATACGGGACAGCTGGGACGTCTGGGATCTAAGGGACATATGGGACATTTAGGACGTATGGGACGTCTGGGACGTTAAGGACATATGGGACATTTAGGACGCTTGGGACATTAGGGACATATGGGACATATGGGAGATCTGGGACGCCTGAGACATTAGGGACATATGGGGCATATGAAACATCTAGGACGTCTGAGACGTCTGGGACGTTAGGGGCATATAGGACATCTAGCACGTCTGGGACGTTAGGGACATATGGGACATCTAGGACGTCTGGGACGTCTGGGACGTTAGGGACATACGGGACAGCTGGGACGTCTGGGACGTTAAGGACATATGGGACATTTAGGACGTCTGGGACGTTAAGGACATGTAGGACTTCTAGTACGTCTGGGACGTTAAAGACACATGGGACATCTAGGACGTCTGGGACGTCTCGGACGTTAGAAACATACGGGACACCTGGGACGTCTGGGACATTAGGGACATATGGGACAACTGGGACGTCTGGGACGTTAGGGACATATAAGACATCTGGGACGTCTGAGACGTTAAAGACATATGGAACATCTATTACGTCTGGGACGTCTGGGACGTTGACATATGGGACATTTAGGACGCCTGGAACATTAGGGACATATGGGACATATGGGACATCTGGGACGCCTGGGACATTAGGGACATATGGGACATATGGGACATCTGGGACGTCTGGGACGTTAGGGACATATCGGACATCTGGGACGTCTGGGACGTTAAGCACTTATGAGACATCGAGGACGTCTGGGACGTCTGGAACGTTAAGGACATATGGGACATTTAGGACGCCTGGGACATTAGGGACATATGAAACATATGGAACATCTGGGACGTCTCGGACGTTAAGGACATATGGGACATCTAGGACGTCTGCTACGTCTGGGACGTTAAGGACATATGGAACATTTAGGACGCCTGGGACAGTAGGGACATATGGGACATATGGGACATCTGGGACTACTGGGACATTAGGGACATATGGGACATACGCAACATCTGGGACGTCTGGGACGTTAGGGACATATATGGGACATTTGGGACGTCTGGGACGTTAAGGACATATGGGTCATCTAGGACGTCTGGGACGTTAGGGATATATGGGATATCTGGGACGTCTGGGACGTTAGGACATATGGAACATCTGGGACGTATGGGACGTTAAGGACATATAGGACATCTAGGACGTCTGGGACGTTAAAGACATATAAAACATCTAGGACTTCTGGGACGTCTGGGACGTTAGAAACATACGGGACAGCTGGGACGTCTGGGACATTAGAGACATAAGGGACATATGGGACATCAGGGACGCCTGGGACGTTAGGGACATATGGGACAGCTAAGACGTCTGGGACGTTAAGGACATATAAAACATCTAGGACTTCTGGGACGTCTGGGACGTTAGAAACATACGGGACAGCTGGGACGTCTGGGACATTAGAGACATAAGGGACATATGGGAAATCTGGGACGTCTGGGACGTTAAAAACATATGGGACATCGAGGACGTCTGGGACGTCTGGGACGTTAGGGACATATAGGACATCTAGGACGTCTGGGACGTTAAAGACATATAAAACATCCAGGACTTCTGGGACGTCTGGGACGTTAGAAACATACGGGACAGCTGGGACGTCTGGGACATTAGAGGCATAAGGGACATATGGGAAATCTGGGACGTCTGGGACGTTAAAGACATATGGGACATCGAGGACGTCTGGGACGTCTGGGACGTTAAGGACATATGGGACATATGAGACGTCTGGGACGTTGGGGACATATAGGACATCTAAGACGTCTGGGACGTAAAAGACATATGGGACATCTAGGACGATTGGGACATTAGGGACATATGGGACATATGGGACGTCTTGGTCGTCTAGAACGTTAAGGACATATAAGACATTTAAGACGCCTGGGACATTAGACACATATGGGACATATGGGACAGCTGGGACGCATGGGACATTAGTGACATATGGGACATATGGGACATCTGGGACGTCTGGGACGTTAAGGAAATATGGGACATATGGAACATCTGGGACGTCTGGAACGTTAGGAACATATGGACATCTAGAACGTCTGGGACGTTAAAAACATATGGGACATCTAGGACGTCTGGGACGTTAGGGACATATGGGACATCTGGGACGTCTGGGACGTTAAGGACATATGGGACATATGAGACGTCTGGGACGTTGGGGACATATAGGACATCTAAGACGTCTGGGACGTAAAAGACATATGGGACATCTAGGACGCCTGGGACATTAGGGACATATGGGACATATGGGACGTCTTGGTCGTCTAGAACGTTAAGGACATATGGGACATTTAAGACGCCTGGGACATTAGACACATATGGGACATATGGGACAGCTGGGACGCATGGGACATTAGGGACATATGGGACATATGGGACATCTGGGACGTCTGGGACGTCTGGGACGTTAGGGACATATAGGACATCTAGGACGTCTGGGTCGTTAGGGACATATAAGACATCTAGGACGTCTGAGACGTCTGGGACGTTAGGGACATACGGGACAGCTGGGACGTCTGGGACGTTAGGGACATATAGGACATTTAGGATGTCAGGGACGTTAGGGACATGTGGAACATCTAGGACGCCTGGGACATTAGGGACATATGGGACAGCTGGGACGTCTGGGACGTTAGGGACATATGGAACATTTAGGACGCCTGGGACAATAGAGACATATGGGACATATGAGACATCTGGGACGTTTGGGACGTTAGGGACATATGGGACATCTGGCACGTCTGGCACGTTAAGGACATATGAGACATTTAGGACGCCTGGGACATTAGGGAAATATGGAACATCTAGGACGCCTGGGTCATTAGGGACATATGGGACATCTGGGACGTCTGGGACGTTAGGGACATATGGGACATCTGAGACGTCTGGGACGTTAAGGACATATAAGACATCTAGGAAGTCTGGGACGTCTGGGACGTTAAGGACATATGAGGCATTTAGGACGTCTGGGACGTTAGGGTCATATGGATGATCTATAACGCCTGGGACATTAGGAACATGTGGGACAAATAGGACATCTGGGACGTCTGGGACGTTAATGACATATGGGACATCTAGGACGTATGGGACGTCTGGGACGTTAAGGACAAATAGGACATTTAGGACGTCTAGGACGTTAAGGACATATGGGACATTTAGAACGCCTGGGACATTAGGGACATATGGGACATCTGGGACGCCTGGGACATTAAGGAAATATGGGACATCTGGGACGTCTGGGACGTTAGGGGCATATGGGACATCTGGGACGTCTGTGACGTTAGGGACATATAGGACATCTAGGACGTCTGAGACGTTCGGGGAATATGGGACATCTAGGACGTCTGGGATGTCTGGGTCGTTAGGGACATACGGGACAGCTGGGACGTCTGGGACGTTAAGGACATATGGGCACATTTAGGACGTTTGGGACTTTAGGAACATATGGAACATCTAGGACGTCTTAGACATTAGGGACATATGGGACATATGAGACATCTGGGACGTCTGGGACGTTAGGGACATATGGGACATCTGGGACGTCTAGGACGTTAAGGACATATGGGACATTTAGAACGCCTGGGACATTAGGGACATATGGGACATCTGGGACGCCTGGGACATTAAGGATATATGGGACATCTGGGACGTCTGGGACGTTAGGAGCATATGGGACATCTGGGACGTCTGTGACGTTAGGTACATATAGGACATCTGGGACGTCTGGGACATTAGGGACATATAGGACATATGGGACATCTGGGACATCTGGGACGTTAGGGACATATTTAACATCTGGGACGTCTGGGATGTTTGGGACGTTAGGGACATACGGGACAGCTGGGACGTCTGGGACGTTAGGGAAATATGGGACATTTAAAACGTCTGGGACGTTAGGGACATACGGGACAGCTGGGACGTCTGGGACGTTAAGGACATATGGGACATTTGAAACGTCTGGGACGTTAGGGACATATAGAACATTTAAGAAGCCTGGGACATTAGGGACATATGGGACGTATGGGACATCTGGGACGTCTGGGACGTTAGGGACATACGGGACATCTAGGCCGTCTGGAATGTCTGGGACGTTAGAGACATACGCGACAGCTGGGACGTCTGAGACGTTAGGGACATATGGGACATTTAGGACGTCTGGGACGTTAGGGACATATGGAACATTTAGGAAGCCTGGGACATTGGGGACATATGGGACATATGAAACATCTGGGACGTCTGGGACGTTAAGGACATATGGGACATATGGGACATCTGGGACGTCTGGGACGTCTGGGACGTTAGGGACATATAGGACATCTAGGACGTCTGGGACGTTAGGGACATATGGGACATTTAGGACGTCTGGGACGTCAGGGACGTTAGGGACATACGGGACAGTTGGGATATCTGGGACGTTAGGTACATATGGGACATCTAGGACCTCTGGGACGTCTGGGACGTTAGGGACATACGGGACAGCTGGGACGTCTGAGACGTTAATGGCATATGGGTCATTTAGGACGTCTGGGACGTTAGGGACATATGGAACATCTAGGACGTTTGGGAAATTAAGGACATATGGAACATATGGGACATCTGGGACGTCTGGGACGTTAAGGACATATGGGACATTTGGGACGTCTAAGACGTTAAGGACATATGGGACATCTAGGACGCCTAAGAGATTAGGGACATATGGGACATATGAGACATGTGGGACTCCTGGGACGTTAGGGACATATGGAAAATCTGGGACGTCTAAGACGTTAAAGACATATGGTACATCTAGGACGTCTGGGACATCTGGGACGTTGAGGACATATGGGACATTTAGGACGTTTGGGACATTAGGGACATATAGGACATATGGGACATCTAGGACGTCTGGGACGTTAGGGACATATAGGACATCTAGGACGTCTGTGACGTTAGGGACATGTGGGACATATGGGACATCTGGGACGCCTGAGACATTAGGGACATATGGGACATATGGTACATCTAGGACGTCTGTGACGTTAGGGACATATGGGAAATCTAGGCCGTCTGGGAAGTTAAAGACATGTGGGACATCTAGGACATCTGGAACGTTAGAGACATATGGGATATCTGAGACGTGTGGGACGTTAGGGACATATAGAACATCTGGGACGTCTGGGACGTTAGGGACGTTAGGAACGTTAGGGACATATGGGATATCTAGGACGTTTGGGACGTTAGGGACATATGGGACATCTAGGACGTCTGGGACGTCTGGGACGTTAGGGACATATGGGAAATCTGGGACGTCTGGGACGTTAGGGACGTTAGGGACATATGGGACATCTGTGACGTGTGTGACGTTAGGGACATATGGGACATCTGGGACGTCTGGGACGTTAGGGACATACGGGACATCTAGGACGTCTGGGACGTTAGAGATATATGGGACATCTAGGACGTCTGGGACGTCTGGTACGTTAGGGCATATGGGAAATCTAGGCCGTCTGGGACGTTAAGGACATGTGAGACATCTAAGACGTCTGGGACGTTGGAGACATATGGGACATCTGAGACGTGTGGGACGCTAGGGACATATGGGGCATCTGGGACATCTGGGATGTTAGGGTCGTTAGGGACATATGGGACATCTAGGACGTTTGGGACGTTACGGACATATGGGACATCTAGGACGTCTGGGACGTTAGGGACACATTAGAAATCTAGGCCGTCTGGGACGTTAAGAACATGTGGGACATCTAGGACGTCTGAGACGTAGAGACATTTGGGACATCTGGGACGTGTGGGACGTTAGGGACATATGGGACATTTGGGACATCTTGGACGTTAAGACATACGGGACATCTGGGACGTCTGGGACGTTATGGACGTATAGGACATCATGGACGTCTGGGCCGTTAGGGACATATGGGACATTGAAGACGTATGGGACGTTAGGAACATATAGGACATCTAGGACGTCTGGTACGTTAGGGACAAATAAAACAAATGGGGCATCTGGGACATCTGGGATGTTAGGGACGTTAGGGACATATGGGACATCTAGGACGTTTGGGACGTTACGGACATATGGGACATCTAGGACGTCTGGGACGTTAGGGACACATTAGAAATCTAGGCCGTCTGGGACGTTAAGAACATGTGGGACATCTAGGACGTCTGAGACGTAGAGACATTTGGGACATCTGGGACGTCTGGGACGTTAGAGGCATATGGGACATCTAGGACGTCTGGGACGATAGGGACATATGGGACATCTGGGACGTCTGGGACGTTATGGACGTATAGGACATCATGGACGTCTGGGACGTTAGGGACATATGGGACATTGAAGACGTATGGGACGTTAGGGACATATAAGACATCTAGACGGTCTCAAAAGTCTGGGACGTTTGGGACATATGGGGCATTTAGGACTTCTGGGACGTTAGGTACACATGGGACATCTGAGACGTCTGGGACGTTAGGGACATATGGGACATCTAGGACGTCTGAAACGTCTGAGACGTTAGGGACATATAGCACATCTAAGACGTCTGGGACGTTAAGGACGTTAGGGACATACGGGACATCTAGGACGTATGAGACGTTAAGGACATATGGGACTTCTAGGACGTCTGGGACGTTAGGGACATATGGGGCATCTAAGACGTTTGGGACGTTAGGGACATATGGGACTTCTAGGGCGTCTGTTACGTTAGAGACGTAAGCGACATCTAAGACATCTAGGACGTCTGAGACGTTAGGGACATATGGGAAATCTAGGCCGTCTGGAAAGTTAAAGGCATGTGGGACATCTAGGACGTCTGGGACGTTAGAGACATATGGGATATCTGGGACGTGTGAGACGTTAGGGACATATAGGACATCTGGGACGTCTGGGACGTTAGGGACGTTAGGAACGTTAGGGACATATGGGATATCTAGGACGTTTGGGACGTTAGGGACATATGGGACATCTAGGACGTCTGGGACGTCTGGGACGTTAGGGACATATGGGACATCTTGGACGTCTGGGACGTTAGGGACGTTAGGGACATATGGGACATCTGTGACGAGTGGGACGTTAGGGACATATGGGACATCTGGGACGTCTGGGACGTTAGGGACATATGGGACATCTAAGACGTCTGGGACGTTAGGGAGATATGGGACATCTAGGACGTCTGGGACGTTAGAGATATATGGGACATCTAGGACGTCTGGGACGTTAAGGACATGCGGGACATCCAGGACGTCTGGGACGTTAGGGTCATATGGGACATCTAAGACGTCTGGGACGTTAGGGAGATATGGGGCATCTAGGACGTCTGGGACGTTAGGGAGATATGGGACATCTGGGACGTCTGGTACGTTAGGGTCATATGGGACATCTAAGACGTCTGGGACGTCTGAGACGTTAGGGACATATGGGACATCTAGGACGTCTGGGACGTCTGGGACGTTAGGGACATATGGGGCATCTGGGACGTTTGGGACGTTAGGGACATATGGGACATCTAGGACGTCTCGGACGTCTGGGACGTTAGGGACATAAGGGACATCTGGGACGTCTGGGACGTTAAGGACATATGGGACATCTGGGACGTCTGGGTCGTTAGGGACATAAGGGACATCTGGGACGTCTGGGACGTCTGGGTCGTTAGGGACATAAGGGACATCTGGGACGTCTGGGACGTTAAGGACATATGGGACATCTGGGACGTCTGGGTCGTTAGGGACATAAGGGACATCTGGGACGTCTGGGACGTTAAGGACATATGGGACATCTGGGACGTCTGGGACGTTAGGGACATATGGGACATCTGGGACGTCTGGGACATTAGGGACATATGGGACATCTAAGAGGTCTGAAACGTCTGGGACGTTAGGGACATATGGGACATCTAGGACTTCTGGGACGTAAAGGACATATAGGACATCTAGGACGTTTGGGACGTTAGGGACACATGGGACATATAGGGCGTCTTCGACGTCTGAAACGTTGCTGACGTGTTGGACATCTGGGACGTCTAGGACGTTAAGGACATATAGGACATCTAAGACGTCTGGGACGTTAGGGACATGTGGGACATCTAGGACGTCTGGAACGTCTGGGATGTTAGGGACATATGGGGCATCTATGACTTCTGGGACGTAAGGGACATATGGGACATCTAGGACGTCTGAGGCGTTAGGGACATATGGGTCATCTAGAACGTCTGGGAAGTTAGGGACATATGGGGCATTTAGGACGTCTGGGACGTCTCGGACGTTAGGGAAATATGGGACATCTAGGACGTCTGGGACGTCTGTAACGTATGGGACATATAGACATCTAGGACGTCTGGGACGTCTGGGACGTTAGAAACATATGGGACATCTAGGACGTCTGGGACGTCTGGGACGTTAGGGACATATGGGACATCTAGGACGTCTGGTACGTCTTGGACGTTAAGGACATATGGGACATCTGGGACGTCTGGGACGTTAGGGACATATAGGGCATCTAGGACGTCTGGGACGTTTGGGACATATAGGACATCTGGGACTTCTTGGACGTTAGGAACTTATAAGACATCAAGGACGGCTGGCCTTTAGGGACGTATTGGGCATATGGGACCTCATGGACGATAAGAACATATGGGACATCTAGAACGTTAGGGACATATGGGACGTCTGGGACGTCTGGGGCGTTAGGTACACATGGGACATCTGGGACGTCTGGGACATTAGGGACATATGGGACATCTAGGACGTCTGAAACGTCTGGGACGTTAGGGACATATGGCACATCTAAGACGTCTGGTACGTTAGGGACATATGGGACATCTAGGACTTCTGGGACGTTAAGGACGTTAGGGACAGACGGGACATCTAGGACGTCTGAGACGTTAGGGACATATGGGACTTCTAGGACGTCTGGGACGTTAGGGACTTATGAGACATCTAGGACGTTTGGGACGTTAGGGACATATGGGACTTCTAGGACGTCTGGGACGTTAGGGACTTATGCGACATCTAGGACATCTAGGACGTCTGGGACGTTAGGGACATATGGGAAATCTAGGCGTCTGGGAAGTTACAGACATGTGGGACATCTAGGACGAATGGGACGTTAGAGACATATGGAACATCTGGGACGTGTGGGACGTTAGGGACTAATGGGACATCAGGGACGTCTGGGACTTTAGGGACGTTAGGGACATATGGGACATCTAGGACGTCTGGGACGTCTGGGACGTTAGGGACATATGGGACATCTGGGACGTCTGGGACGTTAGAGACATATGGGGCATCTAGGACGTCTCGGACGTTAAGGACATATGGGACATCTGGGACGTCTGGGACGTTAGGGAAATATGGGACATCTAGGACGTCTGGGACGTCTGGGACGTTAGGGACATATTGGACACCTGGGACGTCTGGGACGCTAGGGACATATAGGACATCTAGGACGTTTGGGACGTTAGGGACACATGGGACATATAGGGCATCTTCGACGTCTGAAACGTTGCTGACATATGGAACATCTGGGACGTCTAGGACGTTAAGGACATATAGGACATCTAAGACGTCTGGGACGTTAGGGACATGTGGGACATATAGGACGTCTGGGACGTCTGGGATGTTAGGGACATATGGGGCATCTATGACTTCTGGGACGTGAGTAACATATGGACATCTAGGACCTCTGAGACGTTAGGGACATATGGGTCATCTAGAACGTCTGGGAAGTTAGGGACATATGGGGCATTTAGGACGTCTGGGACGTCTCGGACGTTAGGGACATATGGACATCTAGGACGTCTGGGATGCCTGTGACGTAAGAAACATATAGACATCTAGGACGTCAGGGACGTCTGGGACGTTAGAAACATATGGTACATCTAAGACGTTTGGCACATTAGGGACATATAGGACATCTAGGACGTCTGGGACGTCTGGGACGTTAGGGACATATGAAACATTTAGGACGTCTGGTACGTCTTGGACGTTAAGGACATATGGGACATCTGGAACGTCTGGGACGTTAGGGACATATAGCGCATCTAGGACGTCTGGGATGTTAAGTACATATGGAACATCTGGAACGTCTGGGACATTAGGAACATCTGGGACATCTAGGACGTCTGGGACGTTTGCGTCATAGGTGACATCTAGGACGTCTTGGACGTTAGGGACAAATGGGACATCTAGGACGTCTGGGACGTCTGGGACGCTAGGGACATATAGGACATCTAGGACGTTTGGGACGTTAGGGACACATGGGACATATAGGGCGTCTTCGACGTCTGAAACGTTGCTGACATGTTGGACATCTGGGACGTCTAGGACGTTAAGGACATATAGGACATCTAAGACGTCTGGGACGTTAGGGACATGTGAGACATCTAGGACGTCTGGAACGTCTGGGATGTTAGGGACATATGGGGCATCTATGACTTCTGGGACGTAAGGGACATATGGGACATCTAGGACGTCTGAGGCGTTAGGGACATATGGGTCATCTAGAACGTCTGGGAAGTTAGGGACATATGGAGCATTTAGGACGTCTGGGACGTCTCGGACGTTAGGGAAATATGGGACATCTAGGACGTCTGGGACGTCTGTGACGTATGGGACATATAGACATCTAGGACGTCTGGGACGTCTGGGACGTTAGAAACATATGGGACATCTAGGACGTCTGGGACGTCTGGGACGTTAGGGACATATGGGACATCTAGGACGTCTGGTACGTCTTGGACGTTAAGGACATATGGGACATCTGGGACGTCTGGGACGTTAGGGACATATAGGGCATCTAGGACGTCTGGGATGTTAAGTACATATGGTACATCTGGATCGTCTGGGACGTTAGAAACATGGGACATCTAGGACGTCTGGGACGTTTGGGACATATAGGACATCTGGGACTTCTTGGACGTTAGGAACTTATAAGACATCAAGGACGTCTGGCCTTTAGGGACGTATTGGGCATATGGGACGTCATGGACGATAAGAACATATGGGACATCTAAAACGTTAGGAACATATGGGACGTCTGGGACGTTTGGGGCGTTAGGTACACATGGGACATCTGGGACGTCTGGACATTAGGGACATATGGAACATCTAGGACGTCTGAAACGTCTGGGACGTTAGGTACATATGGCACATCTAAGACGTCTGGTACGTTAGGGACATATGGGACATCTAGAACTTCTGGGACGTTAAGGACGTTAGGGACAGACGGGACATCTAGGACGTCTGAGACGTTAGGGACATATGGGACTTCTAGGACGTCTGGGACGTTAGGGACTTATGAGACATCTAGGACGTTTGGGACGTTAGGGACATATGGGACTTCTAGGACGTCTGGGACGTTAGGGACGTATGCGACATCTAGGACATCTAGGACGTCTGGGACGTTAGGGACATATGGGAAATCTAGGCGTCTGGGACGTTACAGACATGTGGGACATCTAGGACGAATGGGACGTTAGAGACATATGGGACATCTGGGACGTGTGGGACGTTAGGGACTAATGGGACATCAGGGACGTCTGGGACTTTAGGGATGTTAGGGACATATGGGACATCTAGGACGTCTGGGACGTCTGGGACGTTAGGGACATATGGGACATCTGGGACGTCTGGGACGTTAGAGACATATGGGACATCTAGGACGTCTGGGACGTTAGGGACATATGGGACATCTGGGACGTCTGGGCTTTAGGGACATATGGGACATCTAGGACGTCTGGGACTTCTGGGACGTTAGGGACATATTGGACACCTGGGACGTCTGGGACGCTAGGGACATATAGGACATTTAGGACGTTTGGGACGTTAGGGACACATGGGACATATAGGGCATTTTCGACGTCTGAAACGTTGCTGACTCATGGAACATCTGGGACGTCTAGGACGTTAAGGACATATAGGACATCTAAGACGTCTGGGACGTTAGGGACATGTGGGACATATAGGACGTCTGGGACGTCTGGGATGTTAGGGACATATGGGGCATCTATGACTTCTGGGACGTGAGTAACATATGGGACATCTAGGACCTCTGAGACGTTAGGGACATATGGGTCATCTAGAACGTCTGGGAAGTTAGGGACATATGGGGCATTTAGGACGTCTGGGATGCCTGTGACGTAAGAAACATATAGACATCTAGGACGTCTGGGACGTCTGGGACGTTAGAAACATAGGGTACATCTAAGACGTTTGGCACATTAGGGACATATAGGACATCTAGGACGTCTGGGACGTCTGGGACGTTAGAAACATAGGGTACATCTAAGACGTTTGGCACATTAGGGACATATAGGACATCTAGGACGTCTGGGACGTCTCGGACGTTAGGGACATATGGACATCTAGGACGTCTGGGATGCCTGTGACGTAAGAAACATATAGACATCTAGGACGTCTGGGACGTCTGGGACGTTAGAAACATAGGGTACATCTAAGACGTTTGGCACATTAATGACATATAGGACATCTAGGACGTCTGCGACGTCTGGGACGTTAGGGACATTTGAAACATTTAGGACGTCTGGTACGTCTTGGACGTTAAGGACATATGGGACATCTGGGACGTCTGGGACGTTAGGGACATATAGCGCATCTAGGACGTGTGGGATGTTAAGTACATATGGAACATCTGGAACGTCTGGGACATTAGGAACATCTGGGACATCTAGGAGGTCTGGGACGTTTGCGTCATAGGTGACATCTAGGACGTCTTGGACGTTAGGGACAAATGGGACATCTGGGACTTCTTGGACGTTCGGAACTTATAAGACATCAAGGACGTCTGGCCTTTAGGAACGTATGGGGCATCTGGAACGTCTTGGACGATAAGGACATATGGGACATTTAGAACGTTAGGGATATATGGGATGTCTGGGACGTCTGGGACGTTAGGTACACATGGGACATCTGAGACGTCTGGGACGTTAGGGACATATGGGACATCTAGGACGTCTGAAACGTCTGAGACGTTAGGGACATATAGCACATCTAAGACGTCTGGGACGTTAGGGACATATGGGACATCTAGGACGTCTGCGACGTTAGGGATATATGGGACATCTAGGACGTTTGGGACGTTAAGGACGTTAGGGACATACGGGACATCTAGGACGTATGAGACGTTAAGGACATATGGGACTTCTAGGACGTCTGGGACGTTAGGGACATATGGGGCATCTAAGACGTTTGGGACGTTAGGGTCATATGGGACTTATAGGGCGTCTGGGACGTTAGAGACGTAAGCGACATCTAGGACATATAGGGCGTCTGGGACGTTAAGGACGTTAGGAACAGATAGGACATCTAGGACGTCTGAGACGTTAGGGACATATGGGAAATCTAGGCCGTCTGGGAAGTTAAAGACATGTGGGACATCTAGGACGTCTAGGACGTTAGAGACATATGGGATATCTGGGACGTGTGGGACGTTAGGGACATATGGGTCATCTGGGACGTCTGGGACGTTAGGGACATATGGGACATCTAGGACGTCTGGGACGTCTGGGACGTTAGGGACATATGGGACATCTGGGACGTCTGGGACGTTAGAGACATATGTGACATCTAGGACGTCTGGGACGTTAGGGACATATGGGACATCTGGGACGTCTGGGACGTTAGGGACATATGGGACATCTAAGACGTCAGGGACTTCTGGGACGTTAGGGACATATTGGACACCTGGGACGTCTGGGACGCTAGGGACATATAGGACATCTAGGACGTTTGGGACGTTAGGGACACATGGGACATATAGGGCATTTTCGACGTCTGAAACGTTGCTGACATATGGAACATCTGGGACGTCTAGGACGTTAAGGACATATAGGACATCTAAGACGTCTGGGACGTTAGGGACATGTGGGACATATAGGACGTCTGGGACGTCTGGGATGTTAGGGACATATGGGGCATCTATGACTTCTGGGACGTGAGTAACATATGGGACATCTAGGACCTCTGAGACGTTAGGGACATATGGGTCATCTAGAACGTCTGGAAAGTTAGGGACATATGGGGCATTTAGGACGTCTGGGACGTCTCGGACGTTAGGGACATATGGACATCTAGGACGTCTGGGACGTCTGGGACGTTAGGGACATATGAAACATCTAGGACGTCTGGTACGTCTTGGACGTTAAGGACATATGGGACATCTCGGATGTCTGGGACGTTAGGGACATATAGCGCATCTAGGACGTCTGGGATGTTAAGTACATATGGGACATCTGGAACGTCTGGGACATTAGGAACATCTGGGACATCTAGGACGTCTGGAACGTTTGCGTCATATGGGACATCTAGGACGTCTTGGACGTTAGGGACAAATGGGACATCTGGGACTTCTTGGACGTTCGGAACTTATAAGACATCAAGGACGTCTGGCCTTTAGGAACGTATGGGGCATCTGGAACGTCTTGGACGATAAGGACATATGGGACATCTAAAACGTTAGGGATATATGGGACGTCTGGGACGTCTGGGACGTTAGGTACACATGGGACATCTGAGACGTCTGGGACGTTAGGGACATGCGGGACATCTAGGACGTCTGGGACGTTTGGTACGTTAAGGACATATAAGACATCTAGACGGTCTCAAAAGTCTGGGACGTTTGGGACATATGGGGCATCTAGGACTTCTGGGACGTTAGGTACACATGGGACATCTGAGACGTCTGGGACGTTAGGGACATATGGGACATCTAGGACGTCTGAAACGTCTGAGACTGTAACGATAAAAGGAGCAAGGGTGGGCCTTACCTGTTGACGAAAGTTGTACTAGGTATTTTGTCAGCCGGTAAATATCGGCCTAAGGCGGCTAACTCGCCGTGAGGTCGGGGTTCCAAACTTCCAAACTCTAAAAAGGGCGCCAGGTTCTCGACGAAGAATAAATCCTTGGGTCGAACCTCCCCAAGGTTGGGATACACCAAGCTTACAAAAGCAATAAAAATGACACCACCAAAATCAAGCTGATAACAAGTTTTATTAACACAGAAGGTTCTATAGTGCTTGCAACCAAATGCCCAAATATCACATGCCAAGACCAATACAATGAAACAATAATAAATATAACACATTAAAATCAATGCTGCGTACATATACCAATATAAATTGCACACACAAGTACCCTAAATATATCACAGATTACAATTGCCGCATAACGAATAACCAAATACTCACTTCCTGAGCGCGTAACCAGATAAACAAAGTATAAATTTTGCAAATACATACATCAAGCTTAAATAACGCGATCTGTGAAGCAGATCTACACGCGTAACCAAAAAAAGCAATCAAAGCTGACTCAAAGTGCAACCCTCTGTGAAGCAGAGATTCCAAAAGAGGGTGAGGACGTCGCAAGCGATAAGCGGTTGCTAGCTAAAAACACACGACGCTAGCTTTTACCCGAATAATTACGCTTCAACTTTTCTAATTGGCGGGATATACTAGATAGAGTGAGATCTCACGCAGTTCCGTACGCCCTAGAGGAAAGACATAATATAATAGTTGTTGAAAAATAAACAGCATGCTTGCTAACGCTTCACGCCCCGAATTAAAGAAGCAAAAAACGTCGAACAACATAATGAATTCAAATTCGTAATAATCCCGTGGGCTGGAACGGAGCCACACGCACGTAGTTCGAACGATCCACGAAGCGACTTGACAGCTATCGCGCAACAAATAAACAAAACCATAAACGAAGTCAAACGCGCCATGAAAGTGAATTATTAGTTCAGCAGGTGAGTACTATCATTTACATTCAAAGCGTAGCGAACGCAGCTATTCAACATTACTAATCGCGTCTATAAAATGGGCAACACAGCAAAAATCACAATTTCCAATACGAACATACAAAATACAGCCAACGATACAACTTTTGACCTTGGTAACCTCGTAGGAGCACTAGCCTATGGCCAGCTTAAGTTTCTGGCGCGTGGAGCGGCCAGCAGGAGGAGGTGACTTCCGTAGGCTACGACAGCAGCTGGGGCTAATCTCTCAGGCAGGGGCCCAGTGCGAGGTCCAAACGGAGCTGGAGCAGTTCTCGCCCAGACTACGAGTTCAGCGGGGGAGTGACTGCGACTAGCAGAAGCTTCCGCAGCAGGTTTGTACTACGACAGCTCATTGGGGTCGATCCAGATAACATGTGCTCGTCCACAGGTTACGAGGGAAAAGCCAATTCACAACGACACAACGGCAGCAAACAAGCAATAAACAATGGCCAGGTCACAAGCAATGGCCAGGTCACAAGCAATGGCCAGGTCACAAGCAGGCTGAAATACAAAATCACAGCTATACGAAGGTGCTAGGAGCAGCAGTTAACGACCACAAACCTTACGATCGTAGGCAGCCTGAAGGATTTCGACATGTGCTCAGCGAAGACGGTACCATTAAATCCGCCCAACAGGCGATACGAACGGGGTAATATAAAACACCAAAAATTACCAGCACGTCCATGGGGTTTCGATGCGACAAAATCCTCTTCAAATCGAGAAAGCTACCAAAGCTTACGAAGCAAACGAGCCCAAATAGGTACAACTTCACTAGAACACAGCTAAATGTCGAACAGGAAGGAAAATTTCCAGCAATGCAGCACCAAGTCTGCTCTTATCAATGTTCCAAAAACTGCATGACCTCCAGAAAAACTAATGGAATGCACCAGTGCCATCGCTGATAACAGCAATATAACTGTAAAGTGTTAGAAGAGCGAATAGGGTTGCCTAACTACCAATCTGTAATATATGTAGAAATGAAGCGAAAATAAATTTTATTAGCAATCTAGGGGTAGTTATTCGGGGAGTTTCTTACGAAAGTGCTTCATAATTATAGGAGAGTAATTAAAAATAAGATATAGCCAATTATACCTAGTTTAAAGTTTGCAAAAATTGACAAAAGCCAACCATAAATATTCAAGTTCAAAAAATTCAGCTCGCGAAAATTTACTAATACGAGGGTCGCTCCAAAAGTAACGTAACAAATTCTCCCCCCACAAAAGGGAGGGTAAATCCCTTCGGATTTACCTGACTATACAACTGCCAACAAAACCGAATTGCCAAAAAAAAAACGATGCCTGCCGGAAAGAAATACAAAGGGAAGAAACAGAGGACTTAAAAGAGTAGACAGGAAGAGAGGATGTAAGAGTTCAAGCACATCATCGAAGACAACTAGACACCAACCTCTTCCGTCGCTGCAAGATGATGTGAGCTGCGCCGGTGGAAGGGAAGGTTACGTCAGGTTGCAACAAAGATGCACCCGAAACGCAAACACCTCGGAAAGATGCGGAGTGGGAGACAGGAAAGCGAACGACACAGAAGAAGGAAGGGTAAAGAAAACCAAACTCAGCCAGGGATAAGTGCCTAGGCCCAGGATCGACCTACAACACTGAAACTATCTCCAAATTACCAAAGACAGAGCAAGATATCCAAAAATTCAAAATATCAAAGAAGACGAACACAACTATACGAGGGAACATCCCTTTCCAATGAACAAAAAAACAACAGTGAAGAAGAAAGATGAGAGAAAAGAAGGGACTAGATGTTAATGTCAGGATTCCAATTCTAGAAAAAGAAAAGAGGAATTGAATCCTAGTGAACCGACCGACGTCACCCAGCCAACCTACCCAAAAAGACGTAGACGAGACCACACAAACAAAGACAACAAGGGTTGGCGAGAGCATAATGCCTTGGAGAAAGATTCAGGTCCCAATAAATCCGACAAAGTCGATGCCCTAAAAGAGCGAACGAAACCGTCCTCAATCACCAGGCACACACAAACGCACAACCAAAAAGGACAGAGGCTCAACAAAAGAGTTGGGTTCCACGAATCCAGACAACACTGAGGCCCTAAAAGAGGGCAAAAGAAACCGTTCCCAAACATCAAGCATGCCCAAAGGCAAGGAGCGAGTTTCGCTTGAGGACCGAAATCCGCCTAAGCGAAAGGATACCCTAACAACGACCAACCAAACACACCAAACGTATAGCTGACGGCAATAGGCATCATCAGCTATACCTCAAAAATCCAAAAATCCAAAAGGGCACCCTATAAGCATCCACCAAGCTCACTCAAACCTCACCAAGAAAGCGGACAAAAGAAATCCTAAAGGAAATGAAGTCAAGCAATCAATCACTATACCAATCTATCCCAAAGATGGCTGGAGAGATTATCCAAATCGCCGAAGCAAATCTCCCAGACACATCGCCACCGAATAACTAACCTATCATCAATCCACACAAAGAAGAAAACCAATCAAAGAAGAACTACTCTAAAACAATCCAAAGAGGTTCGGGAGATTATCCAAATGTGCCGCAGCAAATCTCCCAAAACGCATCGCCACCGAACAACTAGCAAACAATCCGAAGAATAAAGAGAAGAACCAATCAAAGAAGAGCTAAACCAATCCACACTAGAAAGATGGTTTGAAGAGCCTAAAAATCCACAAAAGTGTACCCCTCAAACGCACCAATCACACTCCATAATCCTAAACATCATTCCAAAGGAAAAGGCAAGAGAACAAACTACACAAAGAAAACTCAAGCAAACTATGCCAACCAATACTCAATAAAACACGCAAACACGCAGCCAATATAAATCCAAATCTAAATCATCAGAAAGATTCATCAAAACACACCAATAATCAGTTCTCTAACTAGGAGTCCATCATAAAACAACACCAAAAATTAATAAACCTTAACACCTTGGCAATGCACTATAGAACCAAAACCACCTAACAAACGTCGTGACAGCGTCGTTACGTCAAGCCCCACACGTTGGGCGTCAAAATCCTTTTGTAACGATAAAAGGAGCAAGGGTGGGCCTTACCTGTTGACGAAAGTTGTACTAGGTATTTTGTCAGCTGGTAAATATCGGCCTAAGGCGGCTAACTCGCCGTGAGGTCGGGGTTCCAAACTTCCAAACTCTAAAAAGGGCGCCAGGTTCTCGACGAAGAATAAATCCTTGGGTCGAACCTCCCCAAGGTTGGGATACACCAAGCTTACAAAAGCAATAAAAATGACACCACCAAAATCAAGCTGATAACAAGTTTTATTAACACAGAAGGTTCTATAGTGCTTGCAACCAAATGCCCAAATATCACATGCCAAGACCAATACAATGAAACAATAATAAATATAACACATTAAAATCAATGCTGCGTACATATACCAATATAAATTGCACACACAAGTACCCTAAATATATCACAGATTACAATTTCCGCATAACGAATAACCAAATACTCACTTCCTGAGCGCGTAACCAGATAAACAAAGTATAAATTTTGCAAATACATACATCAAGCTTAAATAACGCGATCTGTGAAGCAGATCTACACGCGTAACCAAAAAAAGCAATCAAAGCTGACTCAAAGTGCAACCCTCTGTGAAGCAGAGATTCCAAAAGAGGGTGAGGACGTCGCAAGCGATAAGCGGTTGCTAGCTAAAAACACACGACGCTAGCTTTTACCCGAATAATTACGCTTCAACTTTTCTAATTGGCGGGATATACTAGATAGAGTGAGATCTCACGCAGTTCCGTACGCCCTAGAGGAAAGACATAATATAATAGTTGTTGAAAAATAAACAGCATGCTTGCTAACGCTTCACGCCCCGAATTAAAGAAGCAAAAAACGTCGAACAACATAATGAATTCAAATTCGTAATAATCCCGTGGGCTGGAACGGAGCCACACGCACGTAGTTCGAACGATCCACGAAGCGACTTGACAGCTATCGCGCAACAAATAAACAAAACCATAAACGAAGTCAAACGCGCCATGAAAGTGAATTATTAGTTCAGCAGGTGAGTACTATCATTTACATTCAAAGCGTAGCGAACGCAGCTATTCAACATTACTAATCGCGTCTATAAAATGGGCAACACAGCAAAAATCACAATTTCCAATACGAACATACAAAATACAGCCAACGATACAACTTTTGACCTTGGTAACCTCGTAGGAGCACTAGCCTATGGCCAGCTTGAGTTTCTGGCGCGTGGAGCAGCCAGCAGGAGGAGGTGACTTCCGTAGGCTACGACAGCAGCTGGGGCTAATCTCTCAGGCAGGGGCCCAGTGCGAGGTCCAAACGGAGCTGGAGCAGTTCTCGCCCAGACTACGAGTTCAGCGGGGGAGTGACTGCGACTAGCAGAAGCTTCCGCAGCAGGTTTGTACTACGACAGCTCATTGGGGTCGATCCAGATAACATGTGCTCGTCCACAGGTTACGAGGGAAAAGCCAATTCACAACGACACAACGGCAGCAAACAAGCAATAAACAATGGCCAGGTCACAAGCAATGGCCAGGTCACAAGCAATGGCCAGGTCACAAGCAGGCTGAAATACAAAATCACAGCTATACGAAGGTGCTAGGAGCAGCAGTTGACGACCACAAACCTTACGATCGTAGGCAGCCTGAAGGATTTCGACATGTGCTCAGCGAAGACGGTACCATTAAATCCGCCCAACAGGCGATACGAACGGGGTAATATAAAACACCAAAAATTACCAGCACGTCCATGGGGTTTCGATGCGACAAAATCCTCTTCAAATCGAGAAAGCTACCAAAGCTTACGAAGCAAACGAGCCCAAATAGGTACAACTTCACTAGAACACAGCTAAATGTCGAACAGGAAGGAAAATTTCCAGCAATGCAGCACCAAGTCTGCTCTTATCAATGTTCCAAAAACTGCATGACCTCCAGAAAAACTAATGGAATGCACCAGTGCCATCGCTGATAACAGCAATATAACTGTAAAGTGTTAGAAGAGCGAATAGGGTTGCCTAACTACCAATCTGTAATATATGTAGAAATGAAGCGAAAATAAATTTTATTAGCAATCTAGGGGTAGTTATTCGGGGAGTTTCTTACGAAAGTGCTTCATAATTATAGGAGAGTAATTAAAAATAAGATATAGCCAATTATACCTAGTTTAAAGTTTGCAAAAATTGACAAAAGCCAACCATAAATATTCAAGTTCAAAAAATTCAGCTCGCGAAAATTTACTAATACGAGGGTCGCTCCAAAAGTAACGTAACAAGACGTTAGGGACATATAGCACATCTAAGACGTCTGGGACGTTAGGGACATATGGGACATCTAGGACGTCTGGGACGTTAGGGATATATGGGACATCTAGGACGTTTGGGACGTTAAGGACGTTAGGGACATACGGGACATCTAGGACGTATGAGACGTTAAGGACACATGGGACTTTTAGGGCGTCTGGGACGTTAGAGACGTAAGCGACATCTAGGACATCTAGGACGTCTGGGACGTTAAGGACGTTAGGAACATATAGGACATCTAGGACGTCTGAGACGTTAGGGACATATGTGAAATCTAGGCCGTCTGGGAAGTTAAAGACATGTGGGACATCTAGGACGTCTAGGACGTTAGAGACATATGGGATATCTTTGACGTGTGGGACGTTAGGGACATATAGGACATCTGGGACGTCTGGGACGTTAGGGACATATGGGATATCTAGGACGTTTGGGACGTTAGGGACATATTGGACATCTAGGACGTCTGGGACGTCTGGGACGTTAGGGACATATGGGAAATCTGGGACGTCTGGGACGTTAGGGACGTTAGGGACATATGGGACATCTGTGACGTGTGTGACGTTAGGGACATATGGGACATCTAGGACGTTTGGGACGTTACGGACATATGGGACATCTAGGACGTCTGGTACGTTAGGGACACATTAAAAATCTAGGCCGTCTGGGACGTTAAGAACATGTGGGACATCTAGGACGTCTGCGACGTAGAGACATTTGTGACATCTGGGACGTCTGGGACGTTAGAGGCATATGGGACATCTAGGACGTCTGGGACGATAGGGACATATGCGACATCTGGGACGTCTGGGACGTTATGGACGTATAGGACATCATGGACGTCTGGGACGTTGGGGACATATGGAACATTGAAGACGTATGGGACGTTAGGGACATATAAGACATCTAGACGGTCTCAAAAGTCTGGGACGTTTGGGACATATAGGGCATCTAGGACTTCTGGGACGTTAGGTACACATGGGACATCTGAGACGTCTGGGACGTTAGGGACATATGGTTCATCTAGGACGTCTGAAACGTCTGAGACGTTAGGGACATATAGCACATCTAAGACGTCTGGGACGTTAGGGACATATGGGACATTTAGGACGTCTGGGACGTTAAGGATATATGGGACATCTAGGACGTTTGGGACGTTAAGGACGTTAGGTACATACGGGACATCTAGGACGTATGAGACGTTAAGGACATATGGGACTTCTAGGACGTCTGGGACGTTAGGGACATATGGGGCATCTAAGACGTTTGGGACGTTAAGGATATATGGGACATCTAGGACGTTTGAGACGTTAAGGACGTTAGGGACATACGGGACATCTAGGACGTATGAGACGTTAAGGATATATGGGACATCTAGGACGTTTGGGACGTTAAGGACGTTAGGGACATATGGGACATCTAGGACGTCTGGGACGTTAAGGACATATGGGACATCTAGGACGTTTGGGACGTTAAGGACTTTAGGGACATGTAGGACATCTAGGACGTCTGGGACGTCTGGGACGCTACTGACATATAGGACATCTAGGACGTTTGGGACGTTAGGGACACATGGGACATATAGGGCGTCTTCGACGTCTGAAACGTTGCTGACATGTTGTACATCTGGGACGTCTAGGACGTTAAGGACATATAGGACATCTAAGACGTCTGGGACGTTAGGGACATGTGGGACATCTAGGACGTCTGGAACGTCTGGGATGTTAGGGACATATGGGGCATCTATGACTTCTGGGACGTAAGGGACATATGGGACATCTAGGACGTCTGAGGCGTTAGGGACATATGGGTCATCTAGAACGTCTCGGAAGTTAGGGACATATGGGGCATTTAGGACGTCTGGGACGTCTCGGACGTTAGGGAAATATGGGCCATCTAGGACGTCTGGGACGTCTGTGACGTATGGGACATATAGACATCTAGGACGTCTGGGAAGTCTGGCACGTTAGAAACATATGGGACATCTAGGACGTCTGGGACGTCTGGGACGTTAGGGACATATGGGACATCTAGGACGTCTGGTACGTCTTGGACGTTAAGGACATATGGGACATCTGGGACGTCTGGGACGTTAGGGACATATAGGGCATCTAGGACGTCTGGGATGTTAAGTACATATGTTACATCTGGATCGTCTGGGACGTTAGAAACATATGGGACATCTAGGACGTCTGGGACGTTTGGGACATATAGGACATCTGGGACTTCTTGGACGTTAGAAACTTATAAGACATCAAGGACGTCTGGCCTTTAGGGACGTATTGGGCATATGGGACGTCATGGACGATAAGAACATATGGGACATCTAGAACGTTAGGGACATATGGAACGTCTGGGGCGTCTGGGGCGTTAGGTACGCATGGGACATCTGGGCCGTCTCGGACATTAGGGACATATGGGACATCTAGGACGTCTGAAACGTCTGGGACGTAATGGACATATGGAACATCTAAGACGTCTGGTACGTTAGGGACATATGGGACATCTAGGACGTCTGAGACGTTAGGGACATATGGGACTTCTAGGACGTCTGGGACGTTAGGGACATACGGGACTTCTAGGACGTCTGGGACGTTAGGGACTTATGAGACATCTAGGACGTTTGGGACGTTAGGGACATATGGGACTTCTAGGACGACTGGGACGTTAAAGACGTATGCGACATCTAGGACATCTAGGACGTCTGGGACGTTAGGGACATATGGGAAATCTAGGCGTCTGGGACGTTACAGACATGTGGGACATCTAGGACGAATGGGACGTTAGAGACATATGGGACATCTGGGACGTGTGGGACGTTAGGGACTAATGGGACATCAGGGACGTCTGGGACTTTAGGGACGTTAGGGACATATGGAACATCTAGGACGTCTGGGACGTCTGGGACGTTAGGGACATATGGGACATCTGGGACGTCTGGGACGTTAGAGACATATGGGACATCTAGGACGTCTGGGACGTTAGGGACATATGGGACATCTGGGACGTCTGGGACGTTAGGGACATATGGGACATCTAGGACGTCTGGGACGTCTGGGACGTTAGGGACATATTGGACACCTGGGACGTCTGGGACGCTAGGGACATATAGGACATCTAGGACGTTTGGGACGTTAGGGACACATGGGACATATAGGGCATCTTCGACGTCTGAAACGTTGCTGACATATGGAACATCTGGGACGTCTAGGACGTTAAGGACATATAGGACATCTACGACGTCTGGGACGTTAGGGACATGTGGGACATATAGGACGTCTGGGACGTCTGGGATGTTAGGGACATATGGGGCATCTATGACTTCTGGGACGTGAGTAACATATGGGACATCTAGGACCTCTGAGACGTTAGGGACATATGGGTCATCTAGAACGTCTGGGAAGTTAGGGACATATGGGGCATTTAGGACGTCTGGGACGTCTCGGACGTTAGGGACATATGGACATCTAGGACGTCTGGGATGTCTGTGACGTAAGAAACATATAAACTTCTAGAACGTCTGGGACGTCTGGGACGTTAGAAACATATGGTACATCTAACACGTTTGGCACATTAGGGACATATGGGATATCTAGGACGTCTGGGACGTCTGGGACGTTAGGGACATATGAAACATTTAGGACGTCTGGTACGTCTTGGACGTTAAGGACATATGGGACATCTGGGACGTCTGGGACGTTAGGGACATATAGCGCATCTAGGACGTCTGGGATGTTAAGTACATATGGAACATCTGGAACGTCTGGGACATTAGGAACATCTGGGACATCTAGGACGTCTGGGACGTTTGCGTCATAGGTGACATCTAGGACGTCTTGGACGTTAGGGACAAATGGGACATCTGGGACTTCTTGGACGTTCAGAACTTATAAGACATCAAGGACGTCTGGCCTTTAGGAACGTATGGGGCATCTGGAACGTCTTGGACGATAAGGACATATGGGACATCTAGAACGTTAGGGATATATGGGACGTCTGGGACGTCAGGGACGTTAGGTACACATGGGACATCTGAGACGTCTGGGACGTTAGGGACATATGGGACATCTAGGACGTCTGAAACGTCTGAGACGTTAGGGACATATAGCACATCTAAGACGTCTGGTACGTTAGGGACTTATGGGACATCTAGGACGTCTGGGACGTTAGGGATATATAGGACATCTAGGACGTTTGGGACGTTAAGGACGTTAAGGACATACGGGACATCTAGGACGTATGAGACGTTAGGGACATATGGGACTTCTAGGACGTCTGGGACGTTAGGGACATATTGGGCATCTAAGACGTTTGGGACGTTAGGGACATATGGGACTTATAGGGCGTCTGGGACGTTAGAGACGTAAGCGACATCTAGGACATCTAGGGCGTCTGGGACGTTAAGGACGTTAGGAACATATAGGACATCTAGGACGTCTGAGACGTTAGGGACATATGGGAAATCTAGGCCGTCTGGGAAGTTAAAGACATGTGGGACATCTAGGACGTCTGGGACGTTGGAGACATATGGGATATATGGGACGTGTGGGACGTTAGGGACATATGGGACATCTGGGACGTCTGGGACGTTAGGGACGTTAGGGACGTTAGGGACATATGGGATATCTAGGACGTTTGGGACGTTAGGGACATAAGGGACATCTAGGACGTCTGGGACGTTAAGGACATGCGGGACATCCAGGACGTCTGGGACGTTAGAGATATATGGGAAATTTAAGACGTCTGGGACGTCTGGGACGTTAGGGATGTATAGGGCATCTAAGACGTCGGGGATGTTAAGGACATATGGGATATCTAGGACGTCTGGGACGTCTGAGACGTTAGGGACATATGGGGCATCTAGAACGTCTGGGACGTTAGGGAGATATGGGACATCTGGCACGTCTGGGACGTTAGGGTCATATGGGACATCTAAGACGTCTGGGACGTCTGAGACGTTAGGACCATATGGGACATCTAGGACGTCTGGGATGTCTGGGACGTTAAGGACATATGGGGCATCTGGGACGTCTGGGACGTTAAGGACATATGGGACATCTAGGACGTCTGGGATGTTAAAGACATATGAGACATCTAGGACGTCTGGGACGTCTGAAACGTTAGAAACATGTGGGACATCTAGGACGTCTGGGACGTCTGGGACGTTGGAGACATATGGGACATCTGAGACGTGTGGGACGCTAGGGACATATGGGGCATCTGGGACATCTGGGATGTTAGGGACGTTAGGGACGTTAAGGACATATGGGACATCTAGGACGTTTGGGACGTTACGGACATATGGGACTTCTAGGACGTCTGGGACGTTAGGGACGTATGCGACATCTAGGACATCTAGGACGTTTGGGACGTTAGGGACATATGGGAAATCAAAGCCGTCTGGGCCGTTACAGACATGTGGGACATCTGGGACGTGTGGGACGTTAGGGACTAATGGGACATCAGGGACGTCTTGGACTTTAGGGACGTTAAGGACATATGGGACATCTAGGACGTCTGGGACGTCTGGGTCGTTAAGGACATATGGGACATCTGGGACGTCTGGGACGTTAGAGACATATGGGACATCTAGGACGTCTGGGACGTTAGAGACATATGGGTCATCTGGGACGTCCGGGACGTTAGGGACATATGGGACATCTAGGACGTCTGGGACGTCTGGGACGTTAGGGACATATTGGACACCTGGGACGTCTGGGACGCTAGGGACATATAGGACATCTAGGACGTTTGGGACGTTAGGGACACATGGGACATATAGGGCATCTTCGACGTCTGAAACGTTGCTGACATATGGAACATCTGGGACGTCTAGGACGTTAAGGACATATAGGACATCTAAGACGTCTGGGACGTTAGGGACATGTGGGACATATAGTACGTCTGGGTTGTCTGGGATGTTAGGGACATATGGGGCATCTATGACTTCTGGGACGTGAGTAACATATGGGACATCTAGGACCTCTGAGACGTTAGGGACATATGGGTCATCTAGAACGTCTGGGAAGTTAAGGACATATGGGGCATTTAGGACGTCTGGGACGTCTCGGACGTTAGGGACATATGGACATCTAGGACGTCTGGGACGTCTGGGACGTTAGGGACATATGAAACATCTAGGACGTCTGGTACGTCTTGGACGTTAAGGACATATGGGACATCTGGGACGTCTGGGACGTTAGGGACATATAGCGCATCTAGGACGTCTGGGATGTTAAGTACATATGGGACATCTGGAACGTCTGGGACATTAGGAACATCTGGGACATCTAGGACGTCTGGGACGTTTGCGTCATATGGGGCATCTGGAACGTCTTGGACGATAAGGACATATGGGACATCTAGAACGTTAGGGATATATGGGACGTCTGGGACGTCTGGGACGTTAGATACACATGGGACAACTGAGACGTCTGGGACGTTAGGGACATGCGGGACATCTAGGACGTCTGGGACGTTTGGTACGTTAGGGACATATAGCACATTTAAGACGTCTGGGACGTTAGGGACATATGGGACTTCTAGGTCGTCTGGGACGTTAGGGATATATGGGACATCTAGGACGTCTGGGACGTTAAGGACGTTAGGGACATATGGGACATCTAGGACGTCTGAGACGTTAGGGACATATGGGACTTTTTGGACGTCTGGGACGTTAGGGACAAATGGGGCATATAGGACGTTTGGGACGTTAGGGACGTATGGGGCTTCTAGGGCGTCTGGGACGTTAGGGACATATGGGAAATCTAGGTCGTCTGGGACGTTAAAGACATGTGGGACATCTAGAACGTCTGGGACGTTGGAGACATATGGGACATCTAGGACGTGTGGGACGTTAGGAACATATGGGACATCTGGGACGTCTGGGACGTTAGGGACGTTAGGGACATATGGGATATATAGAACGTTTGGGACGTTAGGGACATATGGGACATCTAGGACGTCTGGGACGTCTGGGACAATAGGGACATATGGGAAATCTGGGACGTCTGGGACGTTAGGGACGTTAGGGACATATGAAACATCTGTGACGTGTGGGGCGTTAGGGACATATGGGACATCTGGGACGTCTGGGACGTTAGGGACATACGGGACATGTAGGACGTCTGGTACGTTAGAGACATATGGGACATCTAGGACGTCTGGGACGTCTGGTACGTTAGGGCATATGGGAAATCTAGGCCGTCTGGGACGTTAAAGACATGTGGGACATCTAGGACGTCTGGGACGTTGGAGACATATGGGACATCTGAGACGTGTGAGACGGTAGGGACATATGGGGCATCTGGGACATCTAGGACGTCTGGCCTTTAGGAACGTATGGGGCATCTGGAACGTCTTGGACGATAAGGACATATGAGACATCTAGAACGTTAGGGATATATGGGACGTCTGGGACGTCTGGGACGTTAGATACACATGGGACATCTGAGACGTCTGGGACGTTAGGGACATGCGGGACATCTAGGACGTCTGGGACGTTTGGTACGTTAGGGACATATAGCACATTTAAGACGTCTGGGACGTTAGGGACAGATGGGACTTCTAGGTCGTCTGGGACGTTAGGGATATATGGGACATCTAGGACGTCTGGGACGTTAAGGACGTTAGGGACATATGGGACATCTAGGACGTCTGAGACGTTAGGGACATATGGGACTTTTTGGACGTCTGGGACGTTAGGGACAAATGGGGCATATAGGACGTTTGGGACGTTAGGGACATATGGGGCTTCTAGGGCGTCTGGGACGTTAGGGACATATGGGAAATCTAGGTCGTCTGGGACGTTAAAGACATGTGGGACATCTAGAACGTCTGGGACGTTGGAGACATATGGGACATCTAGGACGTGTGGGACGTTAGGAACATATGGGGCATCTGGGACGTCTGGGACGTTAGGGACGTTAGGGACATATGGGATATATAGAACGTTTGGGACGTTAGGGACATATGGGACATCTAGGACGTCTGGGACGTCTGGGACAATAGGGACATATGGGAAATCTGGGACGTCTGGGACGTTAGGGACGTTAGGGACATATGAAACATCTGTGACGTGTGGGGCGTTAGGGACATATGGGACATCTGGGACGTCTGGGACGTTAGGGACATACGGGAGATCTAGGACGACTGGTACGTTAGAGACATATGGGACATCTAGGACGTCTGGGACGTCTGGTACGTTAGGGCATATGGGAAATCTAGGCCGTCTGGGACGTTAAAGACATGTGGGACATCTAGGACGTCTGGGACGTTGGAGACATATGGGACATCTGAGACGTGTGAGACGGTAGGGACATATGGGGCATCTGGGACATCTAGGACGTTAGGGACGTTAGGGACGTTAGGGATATATGAGACATCTAGGACGTTTGGGACGTTACGGACATATGGGACATCTAAGACGTCTGGGACGTTAGGGACATATTTAAGTGCTGTGAACACCTATAAACATAGCTAACTGTGTATAATAGCCTAACTGCAACCAAAACGCTAAAAGTGCTGTTTAAATAAATAATAAGTACACCAAAAGCATCTCGCAACGTCACATATTGCATTCAAACTGGTTGAAAACCTCATATAAGCACTTACGAAGGCTTCTAGGCACGCTTAGGTGTGTTTCAACTTAATCCAATCGAAACAAAAATTCAAACATTCGGTATTCAAATTATTCGTTATTTTGTTTATGTTAGAGAGCAATTTAATGGTTTTGAACACCTATAAACATAGCTAGCTGTGTATAATATCTTAACTGCAACCGAAACGCCAAAATTGCTGCTTAAATAAATAATAAGTACACCGAAAGCATCTCGCAGTGTCACTTATTACATTCAAACTGGATGGAAACCTCATATTAGCACTTACGAAGGCTTCTAGACACGCTTAGGTGTGTTTCAATATGAACCCAATTGAAAGAAAAATACAAACAATCTGTATTCAAATAACTCGTAATTTTGTTTATATTAGAGAGCAATTTCAGAGCTTTAAACGTCTATAAACATGGCTAGCTGTGTAGCTTCTAGGCACGCTTAGGTGTGTTTCAATATGAATCCAATCGAAACAAAAATTCAAACATTCTGTATTCAAATGATTCGTTATTTTGGTTAAGTTAGAGAGCAATTTAAGGGTTCTGAACGACTATAAACTTAGCTAGCAGTGTATAATAGCTTAACTGCAACCGAAACTCTAAAAGTGCTGCTTAAATGAATAATAAGTACACCAAAAGCATCTCGCAACGTCACATATTGCATTTAAACTGGATGAAGACCTCATATTAGCACTTACAAAGGCTTCTAGGCACGCTTAGGTGTGATTCAATATGAATCCAATCGAAAGAGAAATTCAAACATTCTGTATACAAATAATTTGTTATTTTGTTTAAGTTAGAGAGCAATTTAAGAGTTCTGAACGACTATAAACTTAGCTAGCAGTGTATAATAGCTTAACTGCAACCGAAACGCTAAAACTGCTGCTTAAATAAATAATTAGTACACCGAAAGAATCGCGCAGTGTCAGATATTGCTTTCAAACTGGATGAAAACTTCATATTAGCACTTACAAAGGCTTCTAGGCACGCTTAGGTGTGATTCAATATGAATCCAATCGAAAGAGAAATTCAAACATTCTGTATACAAATAATTTGTTATTTTGTTTAAGTTAGAGAACAATTTAAGGGATCTGAACACCTATAAACTTAACTAGCTGTGTATAATAGCCTAACTGCAAGCGAAACGCTAAAACTGCTGCTTAAATAAATAATTAGTATACCGAAAGAATCGCGCAGTATCACATATTGCTTTCAAACTGGATGAAAACTTCATATTAGCACTCACAAAGGCTTCTAGGCTCGCTTAGGTGTGATTCAATATGAATCCGATCGATAGAAAAATTCAAACATTCTGTATACAAATAATTCGTTATTTTGTTTAAGTTGGAGAACAATTTAAGGCATCTGAACACCTATAAACTTAATAGCTGTGTATAATAGCCTAACTGCAACCGAAACGCTAAAACTGCTGCTTAAATAAATAATTAGTACACCGAAAGAATCGCCCAGTGTCACATATTGCATTGGAACAGGTTGAAAACCTAGCATTAACACTTACGAAAACTTCTGGGCACGCTTAGGTGTGCTTCAATAAGAATCCAATCGAAACAAAAATTCAAACATTTTGTATTCAAATGATTCGTTATTTTGTTTATGTTATAGGGCAATTTAAGGGTTCTGAACACCTATCAACTTAGCTAGCTGTGTATAATAGCCTAACTGCAACCGAAACGCTAAAAGTGCTGCTTAAAAGAATAATAATTACACCAAAAGCACCTCGCAAAGTCACATATTGCATTCAAACAGGTTGAACACCTCATATTAGCACTTACGAAGGCTTCTAGGCACGCTTAGGTGTGATTCAATATGAATCCAATCGAAAGAAAAATTCAAACATTCTGTATTCAAATAATTTGTTATTTTGTTTAAGTTAGAGAGCAATTTAAGGGATCTGAACACTTATAAACTTAACTATCTGTGTATAATAGCCTAACTGCAACCGAAACGCTAAAAGTGCTGCTTAAATGAATAATAAGTACACCAAAGGCGTCTCGCAACGTTACATATTGCATTGAAACAGGTTGAAAACCTCATATTAGCACTTACGAAGGCTACTAGGCACGCTTAGGTGTGTTTCAATATGAATCCAATCGAAACAAAAATTTAAACATTCTGTATTCAAATGATTCGTTATTTTGTTTATGTTAGAGGGCAATTTAAGGGTACTGAACACCTATAAACTTAGCTAGCTGTGTATAATAGCCTAACTGCAACCGAAACGCTAAAAGTAATGCTTAAAAAAATAATTAGTACACCGAAAGCATCTCGCAGAGTCACTTGTTGCGTTCAAACTGGATGAAAACCTTATATTAGCGCTTACGCAGGCTTCTATGCACGCTTAGGTGTGATTCAATATGAATCCAATCGAAAGAAAAATTCAAATATTCTGTATTCAAATAATTCGTTATTTTGTTTAAGTTAGAGAGAAATTTAAGGGTTCTGAACGACTATAAACTTAGCTAGCAGTGTATAATAGCCTAACTGCAACCGAAACGCTAAAACTGCTGCTTCTAGGCACGCTTAGGTGTGATTCAATATGAATCCAATCGAAAGAAAAATTCAAACATTTTGTATACAAATAATTCAATATTTTGATTAAGTTAGAAAACAATTTAAGGGATCTGAAAACCTATAAACTTAACTAGCTGTGTATAATAGCCTAACTGCAACCGAAACGCTAAAACTGCTGCTTAAATAAATAATTAGTACACCGAAAGCATCTCGCAGTGTCACATATAGCGTTAAAACTGGATGAAAACCTCATATTAGCGCTTACGAAGGCTTCTAGGCTCGCTTAGGTGTGATTCAATATGAATCCATTCGAAAGAAAAATTCAAACATTCTGTATTCAAATAATTCGTTATTTTGTTTAAGTTAGAGAGCAATTTAAGGTTTCTGAACACCTATAAAGTTATCTAGCTGTGTATAATAGCCTAACTGCAACCGAAACACTAAAAGTGCTGCTTAAATGAATAATAGGTACACCAAAAGCATCGCGCAACGTCACATATTGCATTCAAACAGGTTGAAAGCTTCATATTAGCACTTACGAAGACTTCTAGGCACGCTTAGGTGTGATTCAATATGAATCCAATCGAAAGAAAAATTCAAACATTCTGTATTCAAATAATTCGATATTTTGTTTAAGTTAGAGAAAAATTTAAGGGTTCTGAACACCTATAAACCTAGCTAGCTGTGTATAATAGCCTAACTGCAACAGAAACGCTATAAGTGCTGCTTAAAAGAATAATAAGTACACCAAAAGCACCTCGCAAAGTCACATATTGCATTCAAAGAGGTTGAACACCTCATATTAGCACTTACGAAGGCTTCTAGGCACGCTTAGGTGTGATTCAATATGAATCCAATCGAAACAAAAATTCAAACATCCTGTATTCAAATGGTTCGTTATTTTGTTTATGTTAGAGGGCATTTTAAGGGTTCTGAACACCTATAAACTTAGCTAGCTGTGTATAATAGCCTAACTGCAACCGAAACGCTAAAAGTGCTGCTCAAAATAAATAATAAGTACACCAAAAGCATCTTGCAACGTCACATATTGCATTCAAACAGGTTGAAAACCTCATAGTAGCACTTACGAAGGCTTCTAGGCACGCTTAGGTGTGATTCAATATGAATCCAATCGAAACAAAAATTCAAATATCCTGTATTCAAATGATTCGTTATTTTGTTTATGTTAGAGGGCAATTTAAGGGTTCTGAACACCTATAAACTTAGCTAGCTGTGTATAATAGCCTAACTGCAACCGAAACGCTAAAAGTGCTGCTTAAATGAATAATAAGTACACCAAAAAAATCTCGCAACGTCACATATTGCATTGAAACAGGTTGAAAACCTCATATTAGCACTTACGCAAGCTTCTAGGCACGCTTAGGTGTGTTTCAATATGAATCCAATCGAAACAAAAATTCAAACATTCTGTATTCAAATGATTCGTTATTTTGTTTATGTTAGAGTGCAATTTAAGGGTTCTGAACACCTATAAACTTAGCTAGCTGTGTATCATAGCCTAACTGCAACCGAAACGCTAAAAGTGATGCTTAAATAAATAATTAGTACAACGAAAGCATCTCGCAGAGTCACATATTGCGTTCAAACTGGATGAAAACCTCATATTAGCGCTTACGAAAGCTTCTATGCACGCTTAGGTGTGATTCAATATGAATCCAATAGAAAAATTCAAACGTTCTGTAATCAAATAATTCGTTATTTTGTTTAAGTTAGAGAGCAATCTAAGGGATCTGAACACCTATAAACTTAACTAGCTGTGTATAATAGCCTAACTGCAACCGAAACGCTAAAACTGCTGCTTAAATAAATAATTAGTACACCGAAAGCATCTCGCAGAGTCACATATTGCGTTCAAACTGGATGAAAACCTCATATTAGCGCTTACGAAAGCTTCTATGCACGCTTAGGTGTGATTCAATATGAATCCAATCGAAAGAAAAATTCAAACATTCTGTATTCAAATAATTCGATATTTTGTTTAAGTTAGAGAAAAATTTAAGGGTTCTGAACACCTATAAACCTAGCTAGCTGCGTATAATAGCCTAACTGCAACAGAAACGCTAAAAGTGCTGCATAAAAGAATAATAAGTACACCAAAAGCACCTCGCAAAGTCACATATTGCATTCAAACAGGTTGAACACCTCATATTAGCACTTACGAAGGCTTCTAGGCACGCTTAGGTGTGATTCAATATGAATCCAATCGAAACAAAAATTCAAACATCCTGTATTCAAATGATTCGTTATTTTGTTTATGTTAGAGGGCATTTTAAGGGTTCTGAACACCTATAAACTTAGCTAGCTGTGTATAATAGCCTAACTGCAACCGAAACGCTAAAAGTGCTGTTCAAAATGAATAATAAGTACACCAAAAGCATCTTGCAACGTCACATATAGCATTCAAACAGGTTGAAAACCTCATAGTAGCACTTACGAAGGCTTCTAGGCACGCTTAGGTGTGATTCAATATGAATCCAATCGAAACAAAAATTCAAATATCCTGTATTCAAATGATTCGTTATTTTGTTTATGTTAGAGGGCAATTTAAGGGTTCTGAACACCTATAAACTTAGCTAGCTGTGTATAATAGCATAACTGCAACCGAAACGCTAAAAGTGCTGCTTAAATGAATAATAAGTACACCAAAAAAATCTCGCAACCTCACATATTGCATTGAAACAGGTTGAAAACCTCATATTAGCACTTACGAAGGCTTCTAGGCACGCTTAGGTGTGATTCAATATGAATCCAATCGAAACAAAAATTCAAACATCCTGTATTCAAATGATTCGTTATTTTGTTTATGTTAGAGGGCATTTTAAGGGTTCTGAACACCTATAAACTTAGCTAGCTGTGTATAATAGCCTAACTGCAACCGAAACGCTAAAAGTGCTGTTCAAAATGAATAATAAGTACACCAAAAGCATCTTGCAACGTCACATATAGCATTCAAACAGGTTGAAAACCTCATAGTAGCACTTACGAAGGCTTCTAGGCACGCTTAGGTGTGATTCAATATGAATCCAATCGAAACAAAAATTCAAATATCCTGTATTCAAATGATTCGTTATTTTGTTTATGTTAGAGGGCAATTTAAGGGTTCTGAACACCTATAAACTTAGCTAGCTGTGTATAATAGCATAACTGCAACCGAAACGCTAAAAGTGCTGCTTAAATGAATAATAAGTACACCAAAAAAATCTCGCAACCTCACATATTGCATTGAAACAGGTTGAAAACCTCATATTAGCACTTACGAAGGCTTCTAGGCACGCTTAGGTGTGATTCAATATGAATCCAATCGAAACAAAAATTCAAACATCCTGTATTCAAATGATTCGTTATTTTGTTTATGTTAGAGGGCAATTTAAGGGTTCTGAACACCTATAAACTTAGCTAGCTGTGTATAATAGCCTAACTGCAACCGAAACGCTAAAAGTGATGCTTAAATAAATAATTAGTACAACGAAAGCATCTCGCAGAGTCACATGTTGCGTTCAAACTGGATGAAAACCTCATATTAGCGCTTACGAAAGCTTCTATGCACGCTTAGGTGTGATTCAATATGAATCCAATCGAAAGAAAAATTCAAACGTTCTGTATTCAAATAATTCGTTATTTTGTTTAAGTTAGAGAGCAATCTAAGGGTTCAGAACACCTAGAAACTTAGCTAGCTGTGTATAATAGCCTAACCGCACCGAAACGCTAAAAGTGCTGCTTAAATATATAATTAGTACACCGAAAGCATCTCGCAGAGTCACATGTTGCGTTCAAACTGGATGAAAACCTTATATTAGCGCTTACGAAGGCTTCTAGGCACGCTTAGGTGTGATTCAATATGAATCCAATCGAAAGAAAAATTCAAACATTCTGTATTCAAATAATTTGTTATTTTGTTTAAGTTAGAGAGCAATTTAAGGGATCAAAACACCTATAAACTTAACTAGCTGTGTATAATAGCTTAACTGCAACCGAAACGTTAAAGTGATGCTTAAAAGAATAATAAGTACATCAAAAGCATCTCGCAATGTCACATATTGCATTCAAACAGGTTTAAAACCTCATATTAACACTTACGAAGGCTTCTAGGCACGCTTAGGTGTGATTCAATATGAATCCAATCGAAAGAAAAATTCAAACATTCTGTATTCAAACAATTCGTTATTTTGTTTAAGTTAGAGAGCGATTTAAAGGTTCTGAACGACTATAAACTTAGCTAGCAGTGTATAATAGCCTAACTGCAACCGAAACGCTAAAAGTAATGCTTAAAAGAATAATAAGTACATCAAAAGCATCTCGCAACGTCACATATTGCATTCAAACAGGTTGAAAACCTCATATTAGCACTTACGAAGGCTTCTAGGCAAACTTAGGTGTGATTCAATATGAATCCAATCGAAAGAAAAATTCAAACATTCTGTATTCAAATAATTTGTTATTTTGTTTAAGTTAGAGAGCAATTTAAGGGATCAAAACACCTATAAACTTAACTAGCTGTGTATAATAGCCTAACTGCAACCGAAACGCTAAAACTGCTGCTTAAATGAATAATAAGTACACCAAAAGCATTACGTAACGTCACATATTGCATTCAAACAGGTTGAAAGCTTCATATTAGCACTTACGAAGGCTTCTAGGCACGCTTAGGTGTGATTCAATATGAATCCAATCGAAAGAAAAATTCAAACATTCTGTATTCAAATAATTTGTTATTTTGTTTAAGTTAGAGAGCAATTTAAGGGATCAAAACACCTATAAACTTAACTAGCTGTGTATAATAGCTTAACTGCAACCGAAACGTTAAAGTGATGCTTAAAAGAATAATAAGTACATCAAAAGCATCTCGCAATGTCACATATTGCATTCAAACAGGTTTAAAACCTCATATTAACACTTACGAAGGCTTCTAGGCACGCTTAGGTGTGATTCAATATGAATCCAATCGAAAGAAAAATTCAAACATTCTGTATTCAAACAATTCGTTATTTTGTTTAAGTTAGAGAGCGATTTAAAGGTTCTGAACGACTATAAACTTAGCTAGCAGTGTATAATAGCCTAACTGCAACCGAAACGCTAAAAGTAATGCTTAAAAGAATAATAAGTACATCAAAAGCATCTCGCAACGTCACATATTGCATTCAAACAGGTTGAAAACCTCATATTAGCACTTACGAAGGCTTCTAGGCAAACTTAGGTGTGATTCAATATGAATCCAATCGAAAGAAAAATTCAAACATTCTGTATTCAAATAATTTGTTATTTTGTTTAAGTTAGAGAGCAATTTAAGGGATCAAAACACCTATAAACTTAACTAGCTGTGTATAATAGCCTAACTGCAACCGAAACGCTAAAACTGCTGCTTAAATGAATAATAAGTACACCAAAAGCATCTCGCAACGTCACATATTGCATTCAAACAGGTTGAACACCTCATATTAGCACTTACGAAGGCTTCTAGGCACGCTTAGGTGTGATTCAATATGAATCCAATCGAAACAAAAATTCAAACATCCTGTATTCAAATGATTCGTTATTTTGTTTATGTTAGAGGGCAATTTAAGGGTTCTGAACACCTATAAACTTAGCTAGCTGTGTATAATAGCCTAACTGCAACCGAAACGCTAAAAGTGCTGCTTAAATGAATAATAAGTACACCAAAAGCATCTTGCAACGTCACATATTGCATTCAAACAGGTTGAAAACCTCATAGTAGCACTTACGAAGGCTTCTAGGCACGCTTAGGTGTGATTCAATATGAATCCAATCGAAAGAAAAATTCAAACATTCTGTATTCAAATAATTCGTTATTTTGTTTAAGTTAGAGAGCAATTTAAAGGATCAGAACACGTATAAACTTAACTAGCTGTGTATAATAGCCTAACTGCAACCGAAACGCTAAAAGTGCTGCTTAAATAAATAATATGTACACCAAAAGCATCTCGCAACGTCACATATTGCATTCAAACAGGTTGAAAACCTCATATTAGCACTTACGAAGGCTTCTAGGCACGCTTAGGTATGATTCAATATGAATCCAATCGAAACAAAAATTCAATCATTCTGTATTCAAATGATTCGTTATTTTGTTTATATTAGAGGGCAATTTAAGGGTTCTGAACACCTATAAACTTAGCTAGCTGTGTATAATAGCCTAACTGCAACCGAAACGCTAAAAGTGCTGCTTAAATGAATAATAAGTACACCAAAAGAATCTCGCAACGTCACATATTGCATTCGAACAGGTTGAAAACCTCATATTAGCACTTACGAATGCTTCTAGGCACGCTTAGGTGTGTTTCAGTATGAATCCAATCGAAACAAAAATTCAAACATTCTGTATTCAAATGATTCGTTATTTTGTTTATGTTAGAGTGCAATTTAAGGGTTCTGAACACCTATAAACTTAGCTAGCTGTGTATAATAGCCTAACTGCAACCGAAACGCTAAAAGTGCTGCTTAAATGAATAATAAGTACACCGAAAGCATCGCGCAGTGTCGCATATTGCATTCAAACTGGATGAAGACCTCATATTAGCACTTACAAAGGCTTCTAGGCTTGCTTAGGTGTGATTCAATATGAATCCAATCGAAAGAAAATTTCAAACAATCTGTATTCAAATAATTCCTTATTTTGTTTAAGTTAGAGAGCAATTTAAGGGTTCTGAACACCTATAAACTTAGCTAGCTGTGTATAATAGCCTAACTGCAACCGAAACGCTAAAAGTACTGCTTAAATAAATAATTAGTACAACGAAAGCATCTCGCAACGTCACATATTGCATTCTAACAGGTTGAAAACCTCATATTAGCACTTACAAAGGCTTCTAGGCACGCTTAGGTGTGTTTCAATATGAATCCAATCGAAGAAAAATTCAAACATTCTGTATACAAATAATTCGTTGTTTTGTTTAAGTTAGAGAACAATATCAGGGATCTGAACACCTATAAACTTAACTAGCTGTGTATAATAGCCTAACTGCAACCGAAACGCTAAAACTGCTGCTTAAATAAATAATTAGTACACCGAAGGAATCGCGCAGTGTCACATATTGCATTCGAACATGTTGAAAACCTCGCATTAACACTTACGAAAGCTTCTAGGAACGCTTAGGTGTGTTTCAATATGAATCCAATCGAAACAAAAATTCAAACACTCTGTATTCAAATTATTCGTTATTTTGTTAATGTTATAGGACAATTTAAGGGTTCTGTTAACCTATAAACTTAGCTAGCTGTGTATAATAGCCTAACTGCAACCGAAACGCTAAAAGTGCTGCTTAAATAAATAATTAGTACACCGAAACAATCTCGTAGAGTCACATATTGCTTTCAAACTGGATGAAAACCTCATATTAGTGCTTAGGAAGGCTTCTATGCACGCTTAGGTGTGATTCAATATGAATCCAATCGAAACAAAAATTCAAACATTCTGTATTCAAATGATTCGTTATTTTGTTTATGTTAGAGGGCAATTTAAGGGTTCTGAACACCTATAATTAGCTAGCTGTGTATAATAGCCTAACTGCAACCAAAACGCTAAAAGTGCTGCTTAAATGAATAATAAGTACACCAAAAGCATCTCGCAACGTCACATATTGCATTCTAACAGGTTGAAAACCTCATATTAGTGCTTAGGAAGGCTTCTATGCACGCTTAGGTGTGATTCAATATGAATCCAATCGAAACAAAAATTCAAACATTCTGTATTCAAATGATTCGTTATTTTGTTTATGTTAGAGGGCAATTTAAGGGTTCTGAACACCTATAATTAGCTAGCTGTGTATAATAGCCTAACTGCAACCGAAACGCTATAAGTGCTGTTTAAATGAATAATAAGTACACCAAAAGCATCTCGCAACGTCACATATTGCATTCTAACAGGTTGAAAACCTCATATTAGCACTTACGAAGGCTACTAGGCACGCTTAGGTGTGTTTCAATATGAATCCAATCGAAACAAAAATTCAAACATTCTGTATTCAAATGATTCGTTATTTTGTTTATGTTAGAGGGCAATTTAAGGGTTCTGAATACCTATAATTAGCTAGCTGTGTATAATAGCCTAACTGCAACCAAAACGCTAAAAGTGCTGCTTAAATGAATAATAACTACACCAAAAGCATCTCGCAACCTGACATATTGCATTCTAACAGGTTGAAAACCTCATATTAGCACTTACGAAGGATTCTAGGCACGCTTAGGTGTGTTTCAATAAGAATCCAATCGAAACAAAAATTTAAACATTCTGTATTTAAATGATTCGTTATTTTGTTTATGTTAGAGGGCAATTTAAGGGTTCTGAACACCTATAAACTTAGCTAGCTGTGTATAATAGCCTAACTGCAACCGAAACGCTAAAAGTACTGCTTAAATAAATAATTAGTACACCGAAAGCATCTCGCAGAGTCACATGTTGCGTTCAAACTGGATGAAAACCTTATATTAGCGCTTACGAAGGCTTCTATGTGTGATTAAAGATGAATCCAATCGAAAGAAAAATTCAAACATTCTGTATTCAAATAATTCGTTATTTTGTTTAAGTTAGCGAGCAATTTAAGGGTTCTGAACGTCTATAAACTTAGCTAGCAGTGTATAATAGCCTAACTGCAACCGAAACGCTAAAAGTGCTGCTTAAATAAATAATTAGTACACCGAAAGCATCGCGCAGTGTCACATATTGCATTCAAACTGGATGAAAACTTCATATTAGCACTTACAAAGGCTTCTAGGCACGCTTAGGTGTGTTTCAATATGAATCTAATCGAAACAAAAATTCAAACATCCTGTATTCAAATAATTCATTATTTTGTTTAAGTTAGAGAGCAATTTAAGGGATCTGAACACCTATAAACTTAACTAGCTGTGTATAATAGCCTAACTTCAACCGAAACGCTAAAAGTGCTGCTTAAATGAATAATAAGTACACCAAAAGCATCTCGCAACCTCACATATTGCATTCTAACAGGTTGGAAACCTCATATTAGCACTTACGAAGGTTTCTAGGCACGCTTAAGTGTGTTTCAATATGAATCCAATCGAAACAAAAATTCAAACATTCTGTATTCAAATGATTCGTTATTTTGTTTATGTTAGAGGGCAATTTAAGGGTTCTGAACACCTATAATTAGCTAGCTGTGTATAATAGCCTAACTGCAACCGAAACGCTAAAAGTGCTGCTTAAATGAATAATAACTACACCAAAAGCATCTCGCAACCTGAGATATTGCATTCTAACAGGTTGAAAACCTCATATTAGCACTTACGAAGGATTCTAGGCACGCTTACGTGTGTTTCAATAAGAATCCAATCGAAACAAAAATTTAAACATTCTGTATTTAAATGACTCGTTATGTTGTTTATGTTAGAGGGCAATTTAAGGGTTCTGAACACCTATAAACTTAGCTAGCTGTGTATAATAGCCTAACTGCAACCGAAACGCTAAAAGTACTGCTTAAATAAATAATTAGTACACCGAAAGCATCTCGCAGAGTCACATGTTGCGTTCAAACTGGATGAAAACCTCATATTAGCACATACAAAGGCTTCTAGGCTTGCTTAGGTGTGATTCAATATGAATCCAATCGAAAGAAAATTTCAAACAACCTGTATTCAAATAATTCCTTATTTTGTTTAAGTTAGAGAGCAATTTAAGGGATCTGAACAGCTATAAACTTAACTAGCTGTGTATAATAGCCTAACTGCAACCGAAACGGTAAAAGTGCTGCTTAAATGAATAATAAGTACACCAAAAGCATCTCGCAACGTTACATATTGCAGTCTAACAGGTTGAAAACCTCATATTAGTACTTACAAAGACTTCTAGGCACGCTTAGGTGTGTTTCAATATGAATCCAATCGAAACAAAAATTCAAACATTCTGTATTCAAATAATTCGTTATTTTGTTTAAGTTAGAGAGCAATTTAAGGGATCTGAACACCTATAAACTTAACCAGCTGTGTATAATAGCCTAACTGCCACCGAAACGCTAAAACTGCTGCTTAAATAAATAATTAGTACACCGAAGGAATCGCGCAGTGTCACATATTGCATTCGAACAGGTTGAAAACCTCGCATTAACACTTACGAAAGCTTCTAGGAACGCTTAGGTGTGTTTCAATATGAATCCAATCGAAACAAAAATTCAAACACTCTGTATTCAAATTATTCGTTATTTTGTTAATGTTATAGGACAATTTAAGGGTTCTGTTAACCTATAAACTTAGCTAGCTGTGTATAATAGCCTAACTGCAACCGAAACGCTAAAAGTGCTGCTTAAATAAATAATTAGTACACCGAAACAATCTCGTAGAGTCACATATCCTGTGTTCAAATAATTCATTATTTTGTTTAAGTTAGAGAGCAATTTAAGGGATCTGAACACCTATAAACTTAACTAGCTGTGTATAATAGCCTAACTTCAACCGAAACGCTAAAAGTGCTGCTTAAATGAATAATAAGTACACCAAAAGCATCTCGCAACCTCACATATTGCATTCTAACAGGTTGGAAACCTCATATTAGTACTTACGAAGGCTTCTAGGCACGCTTAGGTGTGTTTCAATATGAATCCAATCGAAAGAAAAATTTAAACCTTCTGTATTCAAATGATTCGTTATTTTGTTTATGTTAGAGGGCAATTTAAGGGTTCTGAACACCTATAAACTTAACTAGCTGTGTATAATAGCCTAACTGCAACCGAAACGCTAAAACTGCTGCTTAAATAAATAATTTGTACACCGAAAGAATCCCGCAGTGTCACATATTGCTTTCACACTGAATGAAAACTTCATATTAGCACTTACAAAGGCTTCTAGGCACGCTTAGGTGTGATTCAATATGAATCCAATCGAAGAAAAATTCAAACATTCTGTATACAAATAATTCGTTATTTTGTTAAAGTTAGAGAACAATTTAAGGGATTTGAACACCTATAAACTTAACTAGCTGTGTATAATAGCCTAACTGCAACCGAAACGCTAAAACTGCTGCTTAAATAAATAATTAGTACACCGAAGGAATCGCGCAGTGTCACATATTGCATTCGAACAGGTTGAAAACCTCGCATTAACTCTTACGAAAGCTTCTAGGAACGCTTAGCTGTGTTTCAATATGAATCCAATCGAAACAAAAATTCAAACATTCTGTATTCAAATGATTCGTTATTTTGTTAATGTTATAAGACAATTTAAGGGTTCTGAACACCTATAAACTTAGCTAGCTGTGTATAATAGTCTAACTGCAACCGAAACGCTATAAGTGCTGCTTAAATAAATAATTAGTACACCGAAAAAATCTCGTAGAGTCACATATTGCCTTCAAACTGGATGAAAACCTCATATTAGCGCTTACGAAGGCTTCTATGCACGCTTAGGTGTGATTCAATATGAATCCAATCGAAAGAAAAATTCAAACATTCTGTTTTCAAATAATTCGTTATTTTGTTTAAGTTAGAGAGCAATTTAAGGGTTCTGAACACCTATAAACTTAGCTAGCTGTGTATAATAGCCTAACTGCAACCGAAACGCTATAAGTGCTGCTTAAATGAATAATAAGTACACCAAAAGCATCTCGCAACGTCACATATTGCATTCTAACAGGTTGAAAACCTCATATTAGCACTTACGAAGGCTTCTAGGCACGCTTAGGTGTGTTTCAATATGAATCCAATCGAAACAAAAATTCAAACATTCTGTATTCAAATAATTCGTTATTTTGTTTAAGTTAGAGAGCAATTTAAGGGTTCTGAACACCTATAAACTTAGCTAGCTGTGTATAATAGCCTAACTGCAACCGAAACGCTATAAGTGCTGCTTAAATGAATAATAAGTACACCAAAAGCATCTCGCAACGTCACATATTGCATTCTAACAGGTTGAAAACCTCATATTAGCACTTACGAAGGCTTCTAGGCACGCTTAGGTGTGTTTCAATATGAATCCAATCGAAACAAAAATTCAAACATTCTGTATTCAAATGATTCGTTATTTTGTTTATGTTAGAGGGCAATTTAAGGGTTCTGAACACCTATAAACTTAACTAGCGGTGTATAATAGCCTAACTGCAACCGAAACAATAAAAGTGCTGCTTAAATGAATAATAAGTACACCAAAAGCATCTCGCAACGTCACATATTGCATTCAAACAGGTTGAAAACCTCATATTAGCACTTACGAAAGCTTCTAGGCACGCTTAGGTGTGATTCAATATGAATCCAATCGAAAGAAAAATTCAAACATTCTGTATTCCAACAATTCGTTATTTTGTTTAAGTTAGAGAGCAATTTAAAGGTTCTGAACGACTATAAACTTAGCTAGCAGTGTATAATAGCCTAACTGCAACCGAAACGCTAAAAGTGCTGCTTAAATGAATAATAAGTACACCAAAAGCATCTCGCATAGTCACATATTGCATTCAAACTGGTTGAAAACCTCATATTAGCACTTACGAAAGCTTCTAGGCACGCTTAGGTGTGATTCAATATGAATCCAATCGAAAGAAAAATTCAAACATTCTGTATTCAAATGATTCGTTATTTTGTTTATATTAGAGGGCAATTTAAGGGTTCTGAACACCTATAAACTTAGCTAGCTGTGTATAATAGCCTAACTGCAACCGAAACGCTAAAAGTGCTGCTTAAATAAATAATATGTACACCAAAAGCATCTCGCAACGTCACATATTGCATTCAACCAGGTTGAAAACCTCATATTAGCATTTACGAAGGCTTCTAGGCACGGTTAGGTATGATTCAATATGAATCCAATCGAAACAAAAATTCAAACATTCTGTATTCAGATGATTAGTTATTTTGTTTATATTAGAGGGCAATTTAAGGGTTCTGAACACCTATAAACTTAGCTAGCTGTGTATAATAGCCTAACTGCAACCGAAACGCTAAAAGTGCTGCTTAAATGAATAATAAGTACACCAAAAGAATCTCGCAACGTCACATATTGCATTCGAACAGGTTGAAAACCTCATATTAGCACTTACGAAAGCTTCTAGGCACGCTTAGGTGTGTTTCAGTATGAATCCAATCGAAACAAATATTCAAACATTCAGTATTCAAATGATTCGTTATTTTGTTTATGTTAGAGTGCAATTTAAGGGTTCTGAACACCTATAAACTTAGCTAGCTGTGTATAATAACCTAACTGCAACCGAAACGCTAAAAGTGCTGCTTAAATGAATAATAAGTACACCGAAAGCATTGCGCAGTGTCACATATTGCATTCAAACTGGATGAAGACCTCATATTAGCACTTACAAAGGCTTCTAGGCACGCTTAGGTGTGATTCAATATGAATCCAATCGAAAGAAAAATTCAAACATTCTGTATTCAAATAATTCGTTTTTTTTGTTTAAGTTAGACAGCAATTTAAGGGTTCTGAACGACTATAAACTTAGCTAGCGGTGTATAATAGCCTAACTGCAACCGAAACGCTAAAACTGCTGCTTAAATAAATAATTAGTACTCCAAAAGAATCGCGCAGTGTCACATATTACTTTCAAACTGGATGAAAACTTCATATTAGCACTTACAAAGGCTTCTAGGCACGCTTAGGTGTGATTCAATATGAATACAATCGAAAGAAAAATTCAAACAATATGTATTCAAATAATTCGTTATTTTGTTTATGTTAGAGAGCAATTTAAGAGTTCTGAACGACTATAAACTTAGCTAGCAAAGTATAATAGCCTAACTGCAACCGAAACGCTAAAACTGCTGCTTAAATAAATAACTAGTACACCGAAAGCATCAAGCAGTGTCGCATATTGCATTCAAACTGGATGAAGACTTCATATTAGCACTTACAAAGGCTTCTAGGCTTGCTTAGGTGTGATTCAATATGAATACAATCGAAAGAAAAATTCAAACAATATTTATTCAAATGATTCGTTTTTTTGTTTATGTTAGAGGGCAATTTAAGGGTTCTGAACACCTATAATTAGCTAGCTGTGTATAATAGCCTAACTGCAACCAAAACGCTAAAAGTGCTGCTTAAATGAATAATAACTACACCAAAAGCATCTCGCAACCTGACATATTGCATTCTAACAGGTTGAAAACCTCATATTAGCACTTACGAAGGATTCTAGGCACGCTTAGGTGTGTTTCAATAAGAATCCAATCGAAACAAAAATTTCAACATTCTGTATTTAAATGATTCGTTATTTTGTTTATGTTAGAGGGCAATTTAAGGGTTCTGAACACCTATAAACTTAGCTAGCTGTGTATAATAGCCTAACTGCAACCGAAACGCTAAAAGTACTGCTTAAATAAATAATTAGTACACCGAAAGCATCTCGCAGAGTCACATGTTGCGTTCAAACTGGATGAAAACCTTATATTAGCGCTTACGAAGGCTTCTATGTGTGATTAAAGATGAATCCAATCGAAAGAAAAATTCAAACATTCTGTATTCAAATAATTCGTTATTTTGTTTAAGTTAGAGAGCAATTTAAGGGATCTGAACACCTATAAACTTAACTAGCTGTGTATAATAGCCTAACTTCAACCGAAACGCTAAAAGTGCTGCTTAAATGAATAATAAGTACACCAAAAGCATCTCGCAACCTCACATATTGCATTCTAACAGGTTGGAAACCTCATATTAGCACTTACGAAGGCTTCTAGGTACCCTTAGGTGTGTTTCAATATGAATCCAATCGAAACAAAAATTCAAACATTTTGTATTCACATGATTCGTTATTTTGTTTATGTTAGAGGGCAATTTAAGGGTTCTGAACACCTATAATTAGCTAGCTGTGTATAATAGCCTAACTGCAACCGAAACGCTAAAAGTGCTGCTTAAATGAATAATAACTACACCAAAAGCATCTCGCAACCTGACATATTGCATTCTAACAGGTTGAAAACCTCATATTAGCACTTACGAAGGATTCTAGGCACGCTTAGGTGTGTTTCAATAAGAATCCAATCGAAACAAAAATTTAAACATTCTGTATTTAAATGATTCGTTATTTTGTTTATGTTAGAGGGCAATTTAAGGGTTCTGAACACCTATAAACTTAGCTAGCTGTGTATAATAGCCTAACTGCAACCGAAACGCTAAAAGTACTGCTTAAATAAATAACTAGTACACCGAAAGCATCTCGCAGAGTCACATGTTGCGTTCAAACTGAATGAAAACCTTATATTAGCGCTTACGAAAGCTTCTATGTGTGATTAAAGATGAATCCAATCGAAAGAAAAATTCAAACATTCTGTATTCAAATAATTCGTTATTTTGTTTAAGTTAGAGAGCAATTTAAGGGTTCTGAACGACTATAAACTTAGCTAGCAGTGTATAATAGCCTAACTGCAACCGAAACGCTAAAAGTGCTGCTTAAATAAATAATTAGTACACCGATAGCATCGCGCAGTGTCACATATTGCATTCAAACTGGATGAAAACTTCATATTAGCACTTACAAAGGCTTCTAGGCACGCTTAGGTGTGTGTCAATATGAATCCAATCGAAACAAAAATTCAAACATCCTGTGTTCAAATAATTCATTATTTTGTTTAAGTTAGAGAGCAATTTAAGGGATCTGAACACCTATAAACTTAACTAGCTGTGTATAATAGCCTAACTTCAACCGAAACGCTAAAAGTGCTGCTTAAATGAATAATAAGTACACCAAAAGCATCTCGCAACCTCACATATTGCATTCTAACAGGTTGGAAACCTCATATTAGCACTTACGAAGGCTTCTAGGCACGCTTAGGTGTGTTTCAATATGAATCCAATCGAAAGAAAAATTTAAACCTTCTGTATTCAAATGATTCGTTATTTTGTTTATGTTAGAGGGCAATTTAAGGGTTCTGAACACCTATAAACTTAACTAGCTGTGTATAATAGCCTAACTGCAACCGAAACGCTAAAACTGCTGCTTAAATAAATAATTTGTACACCGAAAGAATCCCGCAGTGTCACATATTGCTTTCACACTGAATGAAAACTTCATATTAGCACTTACAAAGGCTTCTAGGCACGCTTAGGTGTGATTCAATATGAACCCAATCGAAGAAAAATTCAAACATTCTGTATACAAATAATTCGTTATTTTGTTAAAGTTAGAGAACAATTTAAGGGATTTGAACACCTATAAACTTAACTAGCTGTGTATAATAGCCTAACTGCAACCGAAACGCTAAAACTGCTGCTTAAATAAATAATTAGTACACCGAAGGAATCGCGCAGTGTCACATATTGCATTCGAACAGGTTGAAAACCTCGCATTAACTCTTACGAAAGCTTCTAGGAACGCTTAGGTGTGTTTCAATATGAATCCAATCGAAACAAAAATTCAAACATTCTGTATTCAAATGATTCGTTATTTTGTTAATGTTATAAGACAATTTAAGGGTTCTGAACACCTATAAACTTAGCTAGCTGTGTATAATAGCCTAACTGCAACCGAAACGCTATAAGTGCTGCTTAAATAAATAATTAGTACACCGAAAAAATCTCGTAGAGTCACATATTGCCTTCAAACTGGATGAAAACCTCATATTAGCGCTTACGAAGGCTTCTATGCACGCTTAGGTGTGATTCAATATGAATCCAATCGAAAGAAAAATTCAAACATTCTGTTTTCAAATAATTCGTTATTTTGTTTAAGTTAGAGAGCAATTTAAGGGTTCTGAACACCTATAAACTTAGCTAGCTGTGTATAATAGCCTAACTGCAACCGAAACGCTATAAGTGCTGCTTAAATAAATAACTAGTACACCGAAAGCATCTCGCAGAGTCACATGTTGCGTTCAAACTGAATGAAAACCTTATATTAGCGCTTACGAAAGCTTCTATGTGTGATTAAAGATGAATCCAATCGAAAGAAAAATTCAAACATTCTGTATTCAAATAATTCGTTATTTTGTTTAAGTTAGAGAGCAATTTAAGGGTTCTGAACGACTATAAACTTAGCTAGCAGTGTATAATAGCCTAACTGCAACCGAAACGCTAAAAGTGCTGCTTAAATAAATAATTAGTACACCGATAGCATCGCGCAGTGTCACATATTGCATTCAAACTGGATGAAAACTTCATATTAGCACTTACAAAGGCTTCTAGGCACGCTTAGGTGTGTGTCAATATGAATCCAATCGAAACAAAAATTCAAACATCCTGTGTTCAAATAATTCATTATTTTGTTTAAGTTAGAGAGCAATTTAAGGGATCTGAACACCTATAAACTTAACTAGCTGTGTATAATAGCCTAACTTCAACCGAAACGCTAAAAGTGCTGCTTAAATGAATAATAAGTACACCAAAAGCATCTCGCAACCTCACATATTGCATTCTAACAGGTTGGAAACCTCATATTAGCACTTACGAAGGCTTCTAGGCACGCTTAGGTGTGTTTCAATATGAATCCAATCGAAAGAAAAATTTAAACCTTCTGTATTCAAATGATTCGTTATTTTGTTTATGTTAGAGGGCAATTTAAGGGTTCTGAACACCTATAAACTTAACTAGCTGTGTATAATAGCCTAACTGCAACCGAAACGCTAAAACTGCTGCTTAAATAAATAATTTGTACACCGAAAGAATCCCGCAGTGTCACATATTGCTTTCACACTGAATGAAAACTTCATATTAGCACTTACAAAGGCTTCTAGGCACGCTTAGGTGTGATTCAATATGAACCCAATCGAAGAAAAATTCAAACATTCTGTATACAAATAATTCGTTATTTTGTTAAAGTTAGAGAACAATTTAAGGGATTTGAACACCTATAAACTTAACTAGCTGTGTATAATAGCCTAACTGCAACCGAAACGCTAAAACTGCTGCTTAAATAAATAATTAGTACACCGAAGGAATCGCGCAGTGTCACATATTGCATTCGAACAGGTTGAAAACCTCGCATTAACTCTTACGAAAGCTTCTAGGAACGCTTAGGTGTGTTTCAATATGAATCCAATCGAAACAAAAATTCAAACATTCTGTATTCAAATGATTCGTTATTTTGTTAATGTTATAAGACAATTTAAGGGTTCTGAACACCTATAAACTTAGCTAGCTGTGTATAATAGCCTAACTGCAACCGAAACGCTATAAGTGCTGCTTAAATAAATAATTAGTACACCGAAAAAATCTCGTAGAGTCACATATTGCCTTCAAACTGGATGAAAACCTCATATTAGCGCTTACGAAGGCTTCTATGCACGCTTAGGTGTGATTCAATATGAATCCAATCGAAAGAAAAATTCAAACATTCTGTTTTCAAATAATTCGTTATTTTGTTTAAGTTAGAGAGCAATTTAAGGGTTCTGAACACCTATAAACTTAGCTAGCTGTGTATAATAGCCTAACTGCAACCGAAACGCTATAAGTGCTGCTTAAATGAATAATAAGTACACCAAAAGCATCTCGCAACGTCACATATTGCATTCTAACAGGTTGAAAACCTCATATTAGCACTTACGAAGGCTTCTAGGCACGCTTAGGTGTGTTTCAATATGAATCCAATCGAAACAAAAATTCAAACATTCTGTATTCAAATAATTCGTTATTTTGTTTAAGTTAGAGAGCAATTTAAGGGTTCTGAACACCTATAAACTTAGCTAGCTGTGTATAATAGCCTAACTGCAACCGAAACGCTATAAGTGCTGCTTAAATGAATAATAAGTACACCAAAAGCATCTCGCAACGTCACATATTGCATTCTAACAGGTTGAAAACCTCATATTAGCACTTACGAAGGCTTCTAGGCACGCTTAGGTGTGTTTCAATATGAATCCAATCGAAACAAAAATTCAAACATTCTGTATTCAAATGATTCGTTATTTTGTTTATGTTAGAGGGCAATTTAAGGGTTCTGAACACCTATAAACTTAACTAGCGGTGTATAATAGCCTAACTGCAACCGAAACAATAAAAGTGCTGCTTAAATGAATAATAAGTACACCAAAAGCATCTCGCAACGTCACATATTGCATTCAAACAGGTTGAAAACCTCATATTAGCACTTACGAAAGCTTCTAGGCACGCTTAGGTGTGATTCAATATGAATCCAATCGAAAGAAAAATTCAAACATTCTGTATTCCAACAATTCGTTATTTTTTTTAAGTTAGAGAGCAATTTAAAGGTTCTGAACGACTATAAACTTAGCTAGCAGTGTATAATAGCCTAACTGCAACCGAAACGCTAAAAGTGCTGCTTAAATGAATAATAAGTACACCAAAAGCATCTCGCATAGTCACATATTGCATTCAAACTGGTTGAAAACCTCATATTAGCACTTACGAAAGCTTCTAGGCACGCTTAGGTGTGATTCAATATGAATCCAATCGAAAGAAAAATTCAAACATTCTGTATTCAAATGATTCGTTATTTTGTTTATATTAGAGGGCAATTTAAGGGTTCTGAACACCTATAAACTTAGCTAGCTGTGTATAATAGCCTAACTGCAACCGAAACGCTAAAAGTGCTGCTTAAATAAATAATATGTACACCAAAAGCATCTCGCAACGTCACATATTGCATTCAACCGGGTTGAAAACCTCATATTAGCATTTACGAAGGCTTCTAGGCACGCTTAGGTATGATTCAATATGAATCCAATCGAAACAAAAGTTCAAACATTCTGTATTCAAATGATTCGTTATTTTGTTTATATTAGAGGGCAATTTAAGGGTTCTGAACACCTATAAACTTAGCTAGCTGTGTATAATAGCCTAACTGCAACCGAAACGCTAAAAGTGCTGCTTAAATGAATAATAAGTACACCAAAAGAATCTCGCAACGTCACATATTGCATTCGAACAGGTTGAAAACCTCATATTAGCACTTACGAAAGCTTCTAGGCACGCTTAGGTGTGTTTCAGTATGAATCCAATCGAAACAAATATTCAAACATTCAGTATTCAAATGATTCGTTATTTTGTTTATGTTAGAGTGCAATTTAAGGGTTCTGAACACCTATAAACTTAGCTAGCTGTGTATAATAACCTAACTGCAACCGAAACGCTAAAAGTGCTGCTTAAATGAATAATAAGTACACCGAAAGCATTGCGCAGTGTCACATATTGCATTCAAACTGGATGAAGACCTCATATTAGCACTTACAAAGGCTTCTAGGCACGCTTAGGTGTGATTCAATATGAATCCAATCGAAAGAAAAATTCAAACATTCTGTATTCAAATAATTCGTTTTTTTTGTTTAAGTTAGACAGCAATTTAAGGGTTCTGAACGACTATAAACTTAGCTAGCGGTGTATAATAGCCTAACTGCAACCGAAACGCTAAAACTGCTGCTTAAATAAATAATTAGTACTCCAAAAGAATCGCGCAGTGTCACATATTACTTTCAAACTGGATGAAAACTTCATATTAGCACTTACAAAGGCTTCTAGGCACGCTTAGGTGTGATTCAATATGAATACAATCGAAAGAAAAATTCAAACAATATGTATTCAAATAATTCGTTATTTTGTTTATGTTAGAGAGCAATTTAAGAGTTCTGAACGACTATAAACTTAGCTAGCAAAGTATAATAGCCTAACTGCAACCGAAACGCTAAAACTGCTGCTTAAATAAATAACTAGTACACCGAAAGCATCGCGCAGTGTCGCATATTGCATTCAAACTGGATGAAGACTTCATATTAGCACTTACAAAGGCTTCTAGGCTTGCTTAGGTGTGATTCAATATGAATACAATCGAAAGAAAAATTCAAACAATATTTATTCAAATAATTCGTTATTTTGTTTATGTTAGAGAGCAATTTAAGAGTTCTGAACGACTATAAACTTAGCTAGCAAAGTATAATAGCCTAACTGCAACCGAAACGCTAAAACTGCTGCTTAAATAAATAACTAGTACACCGAAAGCATCGCGCAGTGTCGCATATTGCATTCAAACTGGATGAAGACTTCATATTAGCACTTACAAAGGCTTCTAGGCTTGCTTAGGTGTGATTCAATATGAATCCAATCGAAAGAAAAATTCAAACATTCTGTATTCAAATAATTCGTTTTTTTTGTTTAAGTTAGACAGCAATTTAAGGGTTCTGAACGACTATAAACTTAGCTAGCGGTGTATAATAGCCTAACTGCAACCGAAACGCTAAAACTGCTGCTTAAATAAATAATTAGTACACCAAAAGAATCGCGCAGTGTCACATATTACTTTCAAACTGGATGAAAACTTCATATTAGCACTTACAAAGGCTTCTAGGCACGCTTAGGTGTGATTCAATATGAATACAATCGAAAGAAAAATTCAAACAATATGTATTCAAATAATTCGTTATTTTGTTTAAGTTAGAGAGCAATTTAAGGGTTCTGAACGACAATAAACTTAGCTAGCGGTGTATAATAGCCTAACTGCAACCGAAACGCTAAAACTGCTGCTTAAATAAATAATTAGTACACCAAAAGAATCGCGCAGTGTCACATATTACTTTCAAACTGGATGAAAACTTCATATTAGCACTTACAAAGGCTTCTAGGCACGCTTAGGTGTGATTCAATATGAATCCAATCGAAAGAAAATTTCAAACAATCTGTATTCAAATAATTTCTTATTTTGTTTAAGTTAGAGAGCAATTTAAGGGTTCTGAACACCTATAAACTTAACTAGCTGTGTATAATAGCCTAACTGCAACCGAAACGGTAAAAGTGCTGCTTAAATGAATAATAAGTACACCAAAAGCATCTCGCAACGTTACATATTGCAGTCTAACAGGTTGAAAACCTCATATTAGCACTTACGAAGACTTCTAGGCACGCTTAGGTGTGTTTCAATATGAATCCAATCGAAACAAAAATTCAAACATTTTGTATTCAAATAATTCGTTATTTTGTTTAAGTTAGAGAGCAATTTAAGGGATCTGAACACCTATAAACTTAACCAGCTGTGTATAATAGCCTAACTGCAACCGAAACGCTAAAAGTGCTGCTTAAAAGAATAATAAGTACACCGAAAGAATCGCGCAGTGTCACATATTGCTTTCAAACTGAATGAAAACTTCATATTAGCACTTACAAAGGCTTCTAGGCACGCTTAGGTGTGTTTCAATATGAATCCAATCGAAACAAAAATTCAAACATTCTGTATTCAAATAATTCGTTATTTTGTTTAAGTTAGAGAGCAATTTAAGGGATCTGAACACCTATAAACTTAAGCAGCTGTGTATAATAGCCTAACTGCAACCGAAACGCTAAAACTGCTGCTTAAATAAATAATTAGTACACCGAAGGAATCGCGCAGTGTCACATATTGCATTCGAACAGGTTGAAAACCTCGCATTAACACTTACGAAAGCTTCTAGGAACGCTTAGGTGTGTTTCAATATGAATCCAATCGAAACAAAAATTCAAACATTCTGTATTCAAATTATTCGTTATTTTGTTAATGTTATAGGACAATTTAAGGGTTCTGTTAACCTATAAACTTAGCTAGCTGTGTATAATAGCCTAACTTCAACCGAAACGCAAAAAGTGCTGCTTAAATAAATAATTAGTACACCGAAACAATCTCGTAGAGCCACATATTGCCTTCAAACTGGATGAAAACCTCATATTAGGGCTTACGAAGGCTTCTATGCACGCTTAGGTGTGATTCAATATGAATCCAATCGAAAGAAAAATTCAAACATTCTGTTTTCAAATAATTCGTTATTTTGTTTAAGTTCGAGAGCAATTTAAGGGTTCTGAACACCTATAAACTTAGCTAGCTGTGTATAATAGCCTAACTGCAACCAAAACGTTATAAGTGCTGCTTAAATGAATAATAAGTACACCAAAAGCATCTCGCAACGTCACATATTGCATTCTAACAGGTTGAAAACCTCATATTAGCACTTACGAAGGCTACTAGGCACGCTTACGTGTGTTTCAATATGAATCCAATCGAAACAAAAATTCAAACATTCTGTATTCAAATGATTCGTTATTTTGTTTATGTTAGAGGGCAATTTAAGGGTTCTGAACACCTATAAACTTAGCTAGCTGTGTATAATAGCCTAACTGCAACCGAAACGCTAAAAGTACTGCTTAAATAAATAATTAGTACACCGAAAGCATCTCGCAGAGTCACATGTTGCGTTCAAACTGGATGAAAACCTTATAATAGCGCTTACGAAGGCTTCTATGCACGCTTAGGTGTGATTAAATATGAATCCAATCGAAAGAAAAATTCAAACATTCTGTATTCAAATAATTCGTTATTTTGTTTAAGTTAGAGAGCAAATTAAGAGTTCTGAACGACTATAAACTTAGCTAGCAGTGTATAATAGCCTAACTGCAACCGAAACGCTAAATCTGCTGCTTAAATAAATAATTAGTACACCGAAAGCATTGCGCAGTGTCACATATTGCATTCAAACTGGATGAAGACCTCATATTAGTACTTACAAAGGCTTCTAGGCACGCTTAGGTGTGATTCAATATGAATCCAATCGAAAGAAAAATTCAAACATTCTGTATTCAAATAATTCGTTTTTTTGTTTAAGTTAGACAGCAATTTAAGGGTTCTGAACGACTATAAACTTAGCTAGCAGTGTATAATAGCCTAACTGCAACCGAAACGCTAAAAGTGCTGCTTAAATAAATAATTAGTACACCGAACAATCTCGTGGAGTCACATATTGCCCTCAAACTGGATGAAAACCTCATATTAGCGCTTACGAAGGCTTCTGTGCACGCTTAGGTGTGATTCAATATGAATCCAATCGAAAGAAAAATTCAAACATTTTGTTTTCAAATAATTCGTTAGTTTGTTTAAGTTAGAGAGAAATTTAAGGGTTCTGAACGACTATAAACTTAGCTAGCAGTGTATAATAGCCTAACTGCAACCGAAACGTTATAAGTGCTGCTTAAATGAATAATAAGTACACCAAAAGCATCTCGCAACGTCACATATTGCATTCTAACAGGTTGAAAACCTCATATTAGCACTTACGAAGGCTACTAGGCACGCTTAGGTGTGTTTCAATATGAATCCAATCGAAACAAATATTCAAACATTCTGTATTCAAATGATTCGTTATTTTGTTTATGTTAGAGGGCAATTTAAGGGTTCTGAACACCTATAAATTTAGCTAGCTGTGTATAATAGCCTAACTGCAACCGAAACGCTAAAAGTGCTGCTTAAATGAATAATAACTACACCAAAAGCTTCTCGCAACCTCACATATTGCATTCTAACAGGTTGAAAATCTCATATTAACACTTACGAAGGATTCTAGGCACGCTTAGGTGTGTTTCAATATGAATCCAATCGAAACAAAAATTCAAACATTCTGTATTCAAATAATTCGTTATTTTGTTTAAGTTAGAGAGCAATTTAAGGGATCTGAACACCTATAAACTTAAGCAGCTGTGTATAATAGCCTAACTGCAACCGAAACGCTAAAACTGCTGCTTAAATAAATAATTAGTACACCGAAGGAATCGCGCAGTGTCACATATTGCATTCGAACAGGTTGAAAACCTCGCATTAACACTTACGAAAGCTTCTAGGAACGCTTAGGTGTGTTTCAATATGAATCCAATCGAAACAAAAATTCAAACATTCTGTATTCAAATTATTCGTTATTTTGTTAATGTTATAGGACAATTTAAGGGTTCTGTTAACCTATAAACTTAGCTAGCTGTGTATAATAGCCTAACTTCAACCGAAACGCAAAAAGTGCTGCTTAAATAAATAATTAGTACACCGAAACAATCTCGTAGAGCCACATATTGCCTTCAAACTGGATGAAAACCTCATATTAGGGCTTACGAAGGCTTCTATGCACGCTTAGGTGTGATTCAATATGAATCCAATCGAAAGAAAAATTCAAACATTCTGTTTTCAAATAATTCGTTATTTTGTTTAAGTTCGAGAGCAATTTAAGGGTTCTGAACACCTATAAACTTAGCTAGCTGTGTATAATAGCCTAACTGCAACCAAAACGTTATAAGTGCTGCTTAAATGAATAATAAGTACACCAAAAGCATCTCGCAACGTCACATATTGCATTCTAACAGGTTGAAAACCTCATATTAGCACTTACGAAGGCTACTAGGCACGCTTACGTGTGTTTCAATATGAATCCAATCGAAACAAAAATTCAAACATTCTGTATTCAAATGATTCGTTATTTTGTTTATGTTAGAGGGCAATTTAAGGGTTCTGAACACCTATAAACTTAGCTAGCTGTGTATAATAGCCTAACTGCAACCGAAACGCTAAAAGTACTGCTTAAATAAATAATTAGTACACCGAAAGCATCTCGCAGAGTCACATGTTGCGTTCAAACTGGATGAAAACCTTATAATAGCGCTTACGAAGGCTTCTATGCACGCTTAGGTGTGATTAAATATGAATCCAATCGAAAGAAAAATTCAAACATTCTGTATTCAAATAATTCGTTATTTTGTTTAAGTTAGAGAGCAAATTAAGAGTTCTGAACGACTATAAACTTAGCTAGCAGTGTATAATAGCCTAACTGCAACCGAAACGCTAAATCTGCTGCTTAAATAAATAATTAGTACACCGAAAGCATTGCGCAGTGTCACATATTGCATTCAAACTGGATGAAGACCTCATATTAGTACTTACAAAGGCTTCTAGGCACGCTTAGGTGTGATTCAATATGAATCCAATCGAAAGAAAAATTCAAACATTCTGTATTCAAATAATTCGTTTTTTTGTTTAAGTTAGACAGCAATTTAAGGGTTCTGAACGACTATAAACTTAGCTAGCAGTGTATAATAGCCTAACTGCAACCGAAACGCTAAAAGTGCTGCTTAAATAAATAATTAGTACACCGAACAATCTCGTGGAGTCACATATTGCCCTCAAACTGGATGAAAACCTCATATTAGCGCTTACGAAGGCTTCTGTGCACGCTTAGGTGTGATTCAATATGAATCCAATCGAAAGAAAAATTCAAACATTTTGTTTTCAAATAATTCGTTAGTTTGTTTAAGTTAGAGAGAAATTTAAGGGTTCTGAACGACTATAAACTTAGCTAGCAGTGTATAATAGCCTAACTGCAACCGAAACGTTATAAGTGCTGCTTAAATGAATAATAAGTACACCAAAAGCATCTCGCAACGTCACATATTGCATTCTAACAGGTTGAAAACCTCATATTAGCACTTACGAAGGCTACTAGGCACGCTTAGGTGTGTTTCAATATGAATCCAATCGAAACAAATATTCAAACATTCTGTATTCAAATGATTCGTTATTTTGTTTATGTTAGAGGGCAATTTAAGGGTTCTGAACACCTATAAATTTAGCTAGCTGTGTATAATAGCCTAACTGCAACCGAAACGCTAAAAGTGCTGCTTAAATGAATAATAACTACACCAAAAGCTTCTCGCAACCTCACATATTGCATTCTAACAGGTTGAAAACCTCATATTAACACTTACGAAGGATTCTAGGCACGCTTAGGTGTGTTTCAATATGAATCCAATCGAAACAAAAATTTAAACACTCTGTATTCAAATGATTCGTTATTTTGTTTATGTTAGAGAGCAATTTAAGGGTTCTGAACACCTATAAACTTAGCTAGCTGTGTATAATAGCCTAACTGCAACCGAAACGCTAAAAGTGCTGCTTAAATAAATAATTAGTACACCGAAACAATCTCGTAGAGTCACATATTGCCTTCAAACTGGATGAAACCTCATATTAGCGCTTACGAAGGCTTCTATGCACGCTTAGGTGTGATTCAATATGAATCCAATAGAAAGAAAAATTCAAACATTCTGTTTTCAAATAATTCGTTATTTTGTTTAAGTTAGAGAGCAATTTAAGGGTTCTGAAAACCTATAAACTTAGCTAGCTGTGTATAATAGCCTAACTGCAACCGAAACGCTGTAAGTGCTGCTTAAAAGAATAATAAGTACACCAAAAGCATCTCGCAACGTCATATATTGCATTCCAACAGGTTGAAAACCTCATATTAGCACTTACGAAGGCTTCTAGGCACGCTTAGGTGTGTTTCAATATGAATCCAATCGAAACAAAAGTTTAAACATTCTGTATTCAAATGATTCGTTATTTTGTTTATGTTAGAGGGCAATTTAAGAGTTCTGAACACCTACAAACTTAGCTAGCTGTGTAGAATAGCCTAACTGAAACCGAAACGCTAAAAGTACTGCTTAAATAAATAATTAGTACAACGAAAGCATCTCGCAACGTCACATATTGCATTCTAACAGGTTGAAAACCTCATATTAGCACTTACGAAGGCTTCTAGGCACGCTTAGGTGTGTTTCAATATGAATCCAATCGAAACAAAAATTTAAACATTCTGTATTCAAATGATTCGTTATTTTGTTTATGTTAGAGAGCAATTTAAGGGTTCTGAACACCTATAAACCTAACTAGCTGTGTATAATAGCCTAACTGCAACCGAAACGCTAAAACTGCTGCTTAAATAAATAATTAGTACACCGAAAGAATCGCGGAGTGTCACATATTGCTTTCAAACTGAATGAAAACTTCATATTAGCACTTACAAAGGCTTCTAGGCACGCTTAGGTGTGATTCAATATGAATCCAATTGAAGAAAAATTCAAACATTCTGTATACAAATAATTCGTTGTTTTGTTTAAGTTAGAGAACAATTTAAGGGATCTGAACGCCTATAAACTTAACTAGCTGTGTATAATAGCCTAACTGCAACCGAAACGCTAAATCTGCTGCTTAAATAAATAATTAGTACACCGAAGGAATGGCGCAGTGTCACATATTGCATTCGAACAGGTTGAAAACCTCGCATTAACACTTACGAAAGCTTCTAGGAACGCTTAGGTGTGTTTCAATATGAATCCAAACGAAAGAAAAATTCAAACATTCTGTATTCAAATTATTCGTTATTTTGTTAATGTTATAGGACAATTTAAGGGTTCTGAAACAATCTCGTAGAGTCACATATTGCCTTCAAACTGGATGAAAACCTCATATTAGTGCTTACGAAGGCTTATCTGCAGGCTTAGGTGTGATTCAATATGAATCCAATCGATAGAAAAATTCAAACATTTTGTTTTCAAATAATTCGTTAGTTTGTTTAAGTTAGAGAGAAATTTAAGGGTTCTGAACGACTATAAACTTAGCTAGCAGTGTATAATAGCCTAACTGCAACCGAAACGTTATAAGTGCTGCTTAAATGAATAATAAGTACACCAAAAGCATCTCGCAACGTCACATATTGCATTCTAAAAAATTGAAAACCTCATATTAGCACTTACGAAGGCTACTAGGCACGCTTAGGTGTGTTTCAATATGAATCCAATCGAAACAAAAATTCAAACATTCTGTATTCAAATGATTCGTTATTTTGTTTATGTTAGAGGGCAATTTAAGGGTTCTGAACACCTATAAACTTAGCTAGCCGTGTATAATAGCCTAACTGCAACCGAAACGCTAAAAGTGCTGCTTAAATGAATAATAACTACACCAAAAGCATCTCGCAACCTCACATATTGCATTCTAACAGGTTGAAAATCTCATATTAGCACTTACGAAGGATTCTAGGCATGCTTAGGTGTGTTTCAATATGAATCCAATCGAAACAAAAATTTAAACATTCTGTATTCAAATGATTCGTTATTTTGTTTATGTTAGAGGGCAATTTAAGGGTTCTGAACCTATAAACTTAGCTAGCTGTGTATAATAGCCTAACTGCAACCGAAACGCTAAAAGTACTGCTTAAATAAATAATTAGTACACCGAAAGCATCTCGCAGAGTCACATGTTGCGTTCAAACTGGATGAAAACCTTATATTAGCGCTTACGAAGGCTTCTATGCACGCTTAGGTGTGATTAAATATGAATCCAATCGAAAGACAAATTGAAAAATTCTGTATTTAAATAATTCGTTATTTTGTTTAAGTTAGAGAGCAATTTAAGGGTTCTGAACGACTATAAACTTAGCTAGCAGTGTATAATAGCCTAACTGCAACCGAAACGCTAAAACTGCTGCTTAAATAAATAATTAGTACACCGAAAGCATTGCGCAGTGTCACATATTGCATTCAAACTGGATGAAGACCTCATATTAGCACTTACAAAGGCTTCTAGGCACGCTTAGGTGTGATTCAATATGAATCCAATCGAAACAAAAATTCAAACATCCTGTATTCAAATAATTCGTTATTTTGTTTAAGTTAGAGAGCAATTTAAGGGATCTGAACACCTATAAACTTAACTAGCTGTGTATAATAGCCTAACTGCAAACGAAACGCTAAAGGTGCTGCTTAAATGAATAATAAGTACACCAAAAGCATCTCGCAACCTCACATATTGCATTCTAACAGGTTGAAAACCTCATATTAGCACTTACGAAGGCTTCTAGGCACGCTTAGGTGTGTTTCAATATGAATCCAATCGAAACAAAAATTTAAACATTCTGTATTCAAATGATTCGTTATTTTGTTTATGTTAGAGGGCAATTTAAGGGTTCTGAACACCTATAAACTTAACTAGCTGTGTATAATAGCCTAACTGCAACCGAAACGCTAAAACTGCTGCTTAAATAAATAATTAGTACACCGAAAGAATCGCGCAGTGTCACATATTGCTTTCAAACTGAATGAAAACTTCATATTAGCACTTACAAAGGCTTCTAGGCACGCTTAGGTGTGATTCAATATGAATCCAATCGAAGAAAAATTCAAACATTCTGTATTCAAATGATTCGTTATTTTGTTTATGTTAGAGGGCAATTTAAGGGTTCTGAACACCTATAAACTTTGCTAGCTGTGTATAATAGCCTAACTGCAACCGAAACGCTAAAACTGCTGCTTAAATAAATAATTAGTACACCGAAAGCATCTCGCAGAGTCACATGTTGCGTTCAAACTGGATGAAAACCTTATATTAGCGCTTACGAAGGCTTCTATGCACGCTTAGGTGTGATTAAATATGAATCCAATCGAAAGAAAAATTCAAACATTCTGTATTCAAATAATTCGTTATTTTGTTTAAGTTAGAGAGCAATTTAAGGGTTCTGAACTAATATAAACTTAGCCAGCAGTGTATAATAGCCTAACTGCAACCGAAACGCTAAAACTGCTGCTTAAATAAATAATTAGTACACCGAAAGCATCGCGCAGTGTCACATATTGCATTCAAACTAGATGAAAACTTCATATTAGCACTTACAAAGACTTCTAGGCACGCTTAGGTGTGTTTCAATATGAATCCAATCGAAACAAAAATTCAAACATCCTGTATTCAAATAATTCGTTATTTTGTTTAAGTTAGAGAGCAATTTAAGGGATCTGAACACCTATAAACTTAACTAGCTGTGTATAATAGCCTAACTGCAAACGAAACGCTAAAGGTGCTGCTTAAATGAATAATAAGTACACCAAAAGCATCTCGCAACCTCACATATTGCATTCTAACAGGTTAAAAACCTCATATTAGCACTTACGAAGGCTTCTAGGCACGCTTAGGTGTGTTTCAATATGAATCCAATCGAAACAAAAATTTAAACATTCTGTATTCAAATGATTCGTTATTTTGTTTATGTTAGAGGGCAATTTAAGGGTTCTGAACACCTATAAACTTAACTAGCTGTGTATAATAGCCTAACTGCAACCGAAACGCTAAAACTGCTGCTTAAATAAATAATTGGTACACCGAAAGAATCGCGCAGTGTCACATATTGCTTTCAAACTGAATGAAAACTTCATATTAGCACTTACAAAGGCTTCTAGGCACGCTTAGGTGTGATTCAATATGAATCCAATCGAAGAAAAATTCAAACATTCTGTATTCAAATGATTCGTTATTTTGTTAATGTTATAAGACAATTTAAGGGTTCTGAACACCTATAAACTTAGCTAGCTGTGTATAATAGCCTAACTGCAACCGAAACGCTATAAGTGCTGCTTAAATGAATAATAAGTACACCAAAAGCATCTCGCAACGTCATATATTGCATTCTAACAGGTTGAAAACCTCATATTAGCACTTACGAAGGCTTCTAGGCACGCTTAGGTGTGTTTCAATATGAATCCAATCGAAACAAAAATTCAAACATTCTGTATTCAAATGATTCGTTATTTTGTTTATATTAGAGGGCAATTTAAGGGTTCTGAACACCTATAAACTTAGCTAGCTGTGTATAATAGCCTAACTGCAACCGAAACGCTAAAAGTACTGCTTAAATAAATAATTAGTACAACGAAAGCAACTCGCAATGTCACATATTGCATTCTAACAAGTTGAAAACCTCATATTATCACTTACGAAGGCTTCTAGGCACGCTTAGGTGTGTTTCAATATGAATCCAATCGAAACAAAAATTCAAACATTCTGTATTCAAATGATTCGTTATTTTGTTTATGTTAGAGGGCAATTTAAGGGTTCTGAACACCTATAAACTTAACTAGCTGTGTATAATAGCCTAACTGCAACCGAAACGCTAAAAGTACTGCTTAAATAAATAATTAGTACAACGAAAGCAACTCGCAATGTCACATATTGCATTCTAACAAGTTGAAAACCTCATATTATCACTTACGAAGGCTTCTAGGCACGCTTAGGTGTGTTTCAATATGAATCCAATCGAAACAAAAATTCAAACATTCTGTATTCAAATGATTCGTTATTTTGTTTATATTAGAGGGCAATTTAAGGGTTCTGAACACCTATAAACTTAGCTAGCTGTGTATAATAGCCTAACTGCAACCGAAACGCTAAAAGTACTGCTTAACTAAATAATTAGTACAACGAAAGCAACTCGCAATGTCACATATTGCATTCTAACAAGTTGAAAACCTCATATTATCACTTACGAAGGCTTCTAGGCACGCTTAGGTGTGTTTCAATATGAATCCAATCGAAACAAAAATTCAAACATTCTGTATTCAAATGATTCGTTATTTTGTTTATGTTAGAGGGCAATTTAAGGGTTCTGAACACCTATAAACTTAACTAGCTGTGTATAATAGCCTAACTGCAACCAAAACGCTAAAACTGCTGCTTAAATAAATAATTAGTACACCGAAAGAATCGCGCAGTGTCACATATTGCTTTCAAACTGAATGCAACTTCATATTAGCACTTACAAAGGCTTCTAGGCACGCTTAGGTGTGATTCAATATGAATCCAATCGAAGAAAAATTCAAACATTCTGTATACAAATAATTCGTTGTTTTGTTTAAGTTAGAGAACAATTTAAGGGATATGAACACCTATAAACTTAACTAGCTGTATATAATAGCCTAACTGCAACCGAAACTTAAAACTGCTGCTTAAATAAATAATTAGTACACCGAAGGAATCGCGCAGTGTCACATATTGCATTCGAACAGGTTGAAAACCTCGCATTAACACTTACGAAAGCTTCTAGGAACGCTTAGGTGTGTTTCAATATGAATCCAATCGAAACAAAAATTCAAACATTCTGTATTCAAATTATTCGTTTTTTTGTTAATGTTATAGGACAATTTAAGGGTTCTGAACACCTATAAACTTAGCTAGCTGTGTATGAAACAAATCTTTAGCTCCTGCTATTTGTTTCGCCATTTATTTATTCTTTTCCGGGCCATCCTGTATATGTTTACCTAAGTTATAACCCGCTATATTTTAATTCATATCTAGTTTTGTTCCGCGCGAGCTTTCTGATTTCGGTTTTTCCGAAATTCACTCGTTATCTCCTTGCACCAGTCTCCGCGGTCCGCGACCTCATTTTAACTTTCGCTTTGATTGGAGCAACTAGTTCCAAGAAAGCATTTTGTGTGCTTTATTAATGCACTTCAATATTAATTTTGTTTGTGGGCTGATGAACGAAAATCAGGTATGTTTACGCTACTTGGTTTGACATTCAATTGTAGTAATTTCCCGTTTTGTTATTAGCTCTTTTCTTGGAAATTCTAATTAACATTCGAACAAAAACGTTGTGGACCTGTTGCTTAATATTGGGAACGCTCCGAAATATCTTCTCGACCCCTATGATAACACTAGACGCTGAACGTAGGATGTCGTTTAGCCCGCTTTAAGCTGTTTCGATCCCTGCCTGCCACAGTTTTTTCTACCGATAAGGTTAGTTTCCAAGATTATTAATTACACCGACCGTCAACGAGTTTTGGGTTCGGGCAAATTACTTCGGCAGCCTGCAACGATTTGCGAATTTTTAATAACCATTATTACTTGAAATTATTATCGCCTGTTCATGGCAATGTTTAAATGCACCTTGTTATCTACAATGTAATTCCAAGGGCTTGATTTGTTTGCAGCCTTTGAACTTTAAATTGTTATCACGTGCTCAAAGCATTAATTAAATGTACTGTATCATTAACAGTGTAATTCAAATGCATTATTTGTTTGCAATTGGTAACTTTTAATCCATATTCACATGATCATTTTTACGTCTATTAATTACATGCTTTTGTAAAAAAGTGCTTTCACGCTACCTTGTGTCAACACCGAGATAACGGCTAAAACACATGATTGGAATAAGCTTAATCCTTCATTAAATTGTGATCACATGTAAATTAAGGACCCTAAAAGAGGTTCAATTTTTATTATAAGCGTGCTGCATTTTTCATGCATATTGGAAACGTTATATTTAAATATATTGAAATTATGACAATAATAATTTATCAATGATCTTACATGACAGCCATTTATTATTTATTAAATAAACTTTAGCTGGTTGTAATTATTTTGTTATTTACTCGAGATCTTTACGGTCTCTGGCGCCCTGTATTCCTTTATTAAAAGAGCCTGTAGAAGCACAGCTGATGAGTTGAATCTGCCATCCAAGGCCATCGAAATTAAGCTAGCCGGCCATCGCGGTAAGTACAAAAAAAAACCTTTCAGAGCTTCCGCGGTGTATAACAGAATAGGGGGGTTGATCTGCGATTGTACTACCATTATTATTAGTAACCAATCGCAGGGTGGCTTCTCTATTTTTGTTACACTGACGCCAACGTGTGGGGCTCGATTTTTGGTGGTTACATCAGCTGTGCATTCTGCCATTGGTTAATATTTTGACAAAATTATTTATTTATTCAAGATGAATGTCAACGCACTGCGTGCCGACGAGTTATTATACGAACTATTGTTCAGAGGGTTTGATAGGGACACGGTGGAGAATATGAACGTTGACCAACGTCGCAGGTCCTTGCGTGCTAAATTATTATTAGAAAAGGCTGACACTACGTTGCTTAGCGCTTATCAGTTAGTAGCACCCTTTGATGTTCAACTTGAACTCGATGCTTGTAAAGGCAAACTGACTGAACTTTCGGTGTTAGTTTGTGCTTTTTATGGGGCACCTTCGGACTCAGGATTTGCTCGGCTTGATACGCGGCTGACTCATTTGTATTCGCGATTAACCAGGTTACAACCCCCTTCTGAGTTAGAGCAAGAGCATGCTACCCTCACTAGTCAATGCTTAGATTTATTACAGTCGCTTGGTAACGAGCATGACGATTCACAATTACAAGTAGTTTCATTACCTGCAGATGTTGATGCTGCTACCCTTAATTTTGTTGAGCCTGTTAATACAATAGCTTCACCTAATTATGACTCTATCGAACGTATTGCTGATAATATTGGTGACAACCCTAATACAATTGAAGCAGCTGAGTTAGCTTCATCTACATTTCAACGACCTAGAGTATCCTTTTCTGATGGGGTACGGGATTCTCTTACGCAACAGTCAAATATGTCAACTACTGCTAATTTTCGACAGGAACTCGACCGCATTCAGTATTCTACGACGTCCCTTCCTAGACATGTAGGCTTAATTTCTATACCAGTATGTAAGTGGGGTTTATCATTTAATGGAGATACGACTATTATGAGAGTAAACTCTTTTCTACAGCGTGTCGAAGAACTTAGGGTAGCGCGTAATATCTCGTACGATCAATTATTTTCCAGCGCTGTTGACTTATTTTCTGGTCGTGGGTTAGTGTGGTACCGTGCTATGCATCACCGGGTTTCAAACTGGCACGAGTTAGTAGCTAGGTTGAGATCTGATTTTTTGCCTACTGATTTTGACGAGGAATTATGGGACGAAATTAGAAAGCGCAAGCAAGGGGCCGATGAGAAACCCTCACTTTTTATTGCTGTGCTGCTTAATCTATTTGATCGTTTGCTCATTAAACCTTCTGAGTCTATTCAACTTAAGCACATTATGAAAAATTTGCAACCCTTTTACGCTACTCAACTATCTTTAACTGTAGTCCACGATATTGAACACCTTGCATTTCTATGTAAGAAGCTGGAGGATATTACGGTACAGAATACTAGGTACCGTAATCCTGCTGCTGCTTCATCTTTGCAACTGGAACCTGACTTGACTTACCAGCCTATTACTAAGAAACCTGTGACACAGACTGCACAAATGACAACTAAACCTCCTGGTCCTAGAACTAATCGTGCGAAAAGTACGACCACTTGTTGGAATTGCCGTAAATTAGGCAATACTTTCCATACTTGCTCAGCCGATAAGACTATTTTCTGTTATATTTGCGGTCAGGCAAATAGTTATTTTGTCACTTGTCCTAAATGCCATCCAAAAAACGTAAAGTAAAGGGCTTACCAGCCTATTACTAAGAAACCTGTGACACAGACTGCACAAATGACAACTAAACCTCCTGGTCCTAGAACTAATCGTGCGAAAAGTACGACCACTTGTTGGAATTGCCGTAAATTAGGCAATACTTTCCATACTTGCTCAGCCGATAAGACTATTTTCTGTTATATTTGCGGTCAGGCAAATAGTTATTTTGTCACTTGTCCTAAATGCCATCCAAAAAACGTAAAGTAAAGGGTAGATATCACAGCCGATCTATTCCTTACCCCTATTATACTAAGGCTGATACTTTATCCTGGGAATCTTGGTTACGGACTGTGAATGAATTTTGCCTTGTGACTTGTAACACTTCAGCCACCTTTACTAAACAACTATCTGACAACCGTCCTTATTTAACAATTTATATTAATGGCGAACCTATTCGCGCTCTTTGCGATACAGGGGCCAATCAAACTTTAATTGGGCGCAATGGTCTGTATTTACTTCAGAGATACGATCTTAAATTATGTAACAATAAGTCTCCGCTTACTATGACTACTGCTGATGGCCAGCTACAAAATATTTTAGGTACTGTTGCTTTACCCATTACCATTGATGGTATTACTAGGTCCATCGATGCGGTTATTTGTGACTCAATTCCGTCTACACTAATTTTGGGTGTTGATTTTTGCTACGCTTTTGGAGCAAAGACTGATTTTGTCGCTGGGCGCTTCGATGTGGCTGAAACCTTTTCACTACAGACTATTTGTGGCGTAGTTGATTTATCAGTACAACAAAAACTTCTGTTAGACCAAGTTGTCGGGAAGTTCGCTGAAATTTCTGGTCCTACCTTAGGTTTAACGAATTTAGTCGTGCACACTATCGATACTGGTGACGCAACTCCTATTAAGCAGAGATATTACCCTTTGTCTCCAGCTATGCAATTCCATGCAGACCAAGAACTTGATCGCTTGTTAGAGATGGGCATTATTCGTCCCTCGAAATCTCCTTGGAGTTCTCCAATGGTTTTGGTTAAAAAGAAAGACGGTTCTTATCGACTTTGTTTTGATGGTCGGAAGCTGAACTCAGTTACCAAGAAGGATGCTTATCCCTTACCGTATTTGAATAGCATTCTTGACAAGTTGCGCGATGCACGTTATCTTACGTCCATTGACCTTAAGCAGGCTTTTCACCAAATTCCTTTACATCCTGATTCGTGTGAAAAAACAGCTTTTACAGTTCCCCGACGTGGATTGTACGAATTCACCGTCGTACCATTTGGGATCGCAAATGCACCAGCTAGTCAACAACGTCTTATGGACAGCCTCTTTGGTCCACTATTGGGTGAAAACATTTTCGTGTATTTGGACGACATAGTTATCGTGTCTGGAACATTCAAAGAACACTTGGACACCTTGGAGCAAGTTTATACCCGCCTTAAGGACGCTAACTTAACTGTCAATCTCGACAAATGTCAATTTTGCCGTCCCAGTCTTACATATCTCGGCTTTGTTGTCGATAAAAATGGTTTACGTACGGACCCTGATAAAATTTTGGCTATCACCAATTACCCCCAACCTAATACAGTGACTGAAGTCAAACGCTTTATTGGTTTAGCTTCTTGGTATCGTCGTTTCGTTCCAAATTTTGCCACAATTACTGCTCCGATTTCGGACCTAATTAAAGGTCGTATTAAAAAGCAGCGTGTACATTGGACTGATGATGCTATTAAGTCCTTTAATCAAATTAAATCTTGTTTGACTTCTGCTCCTGTTTTGAGTAGTCCAAATTTTTCTCTACCGTTCACTTTACAATGTGACGCTTCTAATTTTGGCCTCGGTTGTGTTCTCACACAAAATATTGACAATGAGGAAAAGGTTATCGCTTATGCTTCACGTACTCTTAACAAGGCCGAACGCAATTATTCTGTCACAGAGAGAGAGTGTTTAGCTGTCATCTTTGGCATTGAAAAATTTAGACCGTATATCGAAGGTACGCATTTCACTGTATTAACTGACCACTATTCTTTATTGTAGCTTACCAACATGAAAGACCCCACTGGCCGTTTAGCCCGCTGGAGTGTTCGTCTGTCGCAATACGATTTCAAAATTCAACACCGACAGGGCAAGCATAATGTAGTTCCCGATGCGTTATCTCGAGCTCCTATTCAGATTTCCTCTTTAGAACTTGTTGATGGTGACTTAGACCCTTGGTACTTAAAAATGCTAGAACGTGTTAGCCAAAGTCCTAATCAATTTCCTACCTGGCGAATTGAAAATCACCGACTTTTTAAGTATGTTCCCAACCGTCACGCCATCGTTAGCAATTTAGTGGAGTGGAAACAGGTTATACCCCGTTCGCGTCGAAATGAAATCTACAAACTTTTTCATGACAGTCCCACATCTGCTCATTTAGGTGGTTATAAAACCTTTTGTAAAATTTCTGAACAATATTACTGTCCAAAAATGCGTGCCAATATCATCCGTTATATTCGCCATTGTGAAACTTGTGCCGCGAGTAAAGTTAGTCAACTTGCCAGACCTGGTTTAATGGGCCAACATAAAAAGATTTTATACCCTTTCCAATGTTTGTCAATCGACATAATGGGTCCTTTACCCCGCACGAAAAATGGTAACACTTCTATTATCGTGGTATGTGACTGGCTAACCAAGTTCACTCTAGTTAAAGCTGTTCGCGCAGCTACTGCTAAATCAGTAGCCAAGTTTTTGGAGAACGAAGTTTTTCTCATCTTTGGCGTTCCTCAAATTTGTATGGTTGATAACGGACCACAATTTATCAGTTCTCAATTCAAAGCCTTGATGAAACAATACCAAGTCCAACAAGTTTGGTATAATGCTTCTTACCATCCTCAAGTTAATTTTGTCGAAAGAGTTAACCGAGTTATCGGTACTGCTCTTCGGTCCTATGTTTCGGACAATCATCGTTGGTGGGACGAACACCTTTATCAAGTTGCTCACGCTCTGCGTAACGCCGTTCATGAGGTGACGGGTTACACCCCTTCTTTCTTAAATTTTGGGAGGACTGTACCAGTTTCTGGGACTTATTACGGTCGTCTTAAAAACTTCCAAGAAGAAGAATTATCTTTAGAAACTCGTGAAGACCTGGCTTCAGACGTTAACCAACTTTCTGAACTTTATCCAGACGTTGTTAAACGCCTTAACAATTCTTATCAACGCAATGCCAAGCATTATAACTTGCGCAAGCGTCCTTTACGATTTAATGTTAACGATTTAGTTTGGAAAAGGAATTACGTCTTATCGGATGCTTCTAAGTCCTTCAATCAGAAATTAGCTCCTAAGTATGTCAAATGCAAGATACTAAAAGTTACCGGTCCTCTTACCTATCAATTAGTGACCGTGCCCGACAAGAAGAACGTTGGAGTTTGGCATATTAAAGATTTAAAACCCTACTTTGAAGAAAGACAAGTGGAAGAATGAATCTCTGTGTGCCTGATTGTGTGTATGTAATCGTAGGTCTGATGATGGATGCGCACGTTTAGTTTATTTCGCCTATTCACCCCACGGATAGTCTTACTCTATCAATATAATTCTTACCCTTTTCGACGTAATTACCAATTCTCATTACTACCATTTTTTTATTTATTGCGTGCTTTTTGAGCCGTATATTTTTGCTTGTGAGTGCTAGTTAAGCACCGTGAGCGACCTTCCATTTGCCGATTTGATGGTAGTTTTTCCTATCAATTGATCATGTTAGGTGAAACCTTCTGAGTGACAGATTTCCATGCTTCCTTATGGATAGCGATAGGACCTTTTGTCGAACTCTCCTTAAGATTATTGTTGATAGCGAAGCGTGTGTTTAAGTGGATTGCTTTCGTGATGAATGCGTGAGTCTTCTTTATTTTTTTGAAGTGTGTCTTTCTGACGATGGAATTAGTTGCAAAAGAGTTTCTAGACCTGCACGATTTACTTAGGGTGGTTGGTTGGGCATGCAGGGTCGGTCTCTTTTTGGGAAACTTTTCCATCAAATATTTATTATTTCCTTTCCCCATCTCGTTTCACGAGATATTTTCAAAGCGTCAGGTCAGCATTACTAGGTTCTTTAGTAGCCTTTAGGATTTGTGGTATGCATGAGTTCATGCTTGGGTTTTTAATAGTTTTTGGGGGCGGGTTTCTTTCGGTCTTGTGGAGATTTCTGGGGGTCGGGGCGAGCGATTGGGTTGCCATCCGACTCGGTGAGGGAGTTACATTCAGTCCGTCACCGGCGCGCCTTTTCCATCTAGCGCGACGGATCGGTTTAGCACTTTGCTCACGACTATTCCCTCCGTAAAACTTTCTATCCCTTCTTCTTTTCTTAACTTTACTCTTTTATTTCCCATCTATTTCCCTATTTTTCTTTCGCCTTCTTTTGACTGACGATAACTTTTCAATTGCTTAGCACAATCATACCTCAGGTATTTCTCTTGGCCGTGGGGAGTGAAACAAATCTTTAGCTCCTGCTATTTGTTTCGCCATTTATTTATTCTTTTCCGGGCCAGCCTGTATATGTTTACCTAAGTTATAACCCGCTATATTTCAATTCATATCAAGTTTTGTTCCGCGCGAGCTTTCTGATTTCGGTTTTTCCGAAATTCACTTGTTATCTCCTTGCACCAGTTTCCGCGGTGCGCGACCTCATTTTAACTTTCGCTATGGTTGGAGCAACTAGTTCCAAGAAAGCATTTTGTGTGCTTTATTAATGCACCTCAATATTAATTTTGTTTGTGGGCTGATGAACGAAAATCAGGTATGTTTACGCTACTTGGTTTGACATTCAATTGTAGTAATTTCCCGTTTTGTTATTAGCTCTTTTCTTGGAAATTCTAATTAACATTCGAACAAAAACGTTGTGGACCTGCTGCTTAATATTGGGAACGCTCCGAAATATCTTCTCGACCCCTATGATAACACTAGACGCTGAACGTAGGATGTCGTTTAGCCCGCTTTAAGCTGTTTCGATCCCTGCCTGCCACAGTTTTTTCTACCGATAAGGTTAGTTTCCAAGATTATTAATTACACCGACCGTCAACGAGTTTTGGGTTCGGGCAAATTACTTCGGCAGCCTGCAACGATTTGCGAATTTTTAATAACCATTATTACTTGAAATTATTATCGCCTGTTCATGGCAATGTTTAAATGCACCTTGTTATCTACAATGTAATTCCAAGGGCTTGATTTGTTTGCAGCCTTTGAACTTTAAATTGTTATCACGTGCTCAAAGCATTAATTAAATGTACTGTATCATTAACAGTGTAATTCAAATGCATTATTTGTTTGCAATTGGTAACTTTTAATCCATATTCACATGATTATTTTTACGTCTATTAATTACATGCTTTTGTAAAAAAGTGCTTTTACGTTACCTTGTGTCAACACCGAGATAACGGCTAAAACACATGATTGGAATAAGCTTTATCCTTCATTAAATTGTGATCACATGTAAATTAAGGACCCTAAAAGAGGTTCAATTTTTATTATAAGCGTGCTGCATTTTTCATGCATATTGGAAACGTTATATTTAAATATATTGAAATTATGACAATAATAATTTATCAATGATCTTACATGACAACCATTTATTATTTATTAAATAAACTTTAGCTGGTTGTAATTATTTTGTTATTTACTCGAGATCTTTACGGTCTCTGGCGCCCTGTATTCCTTTATTAAAAGAGCCTGTAGAAGCACAGCTGATGAGTTGAATCTGCGATCCAAGGCCATCGAAATTAAGCTAGCCGGCCATCGCGGTAAGTACAAAAAAAAACCTTTCAGAGCTTCCGCGGTGTATAACAGAATAGGGGGGTTGATCTGCGATTGTACTACCATTATTATTAGTAACCAATCGCAGGGTGGCTTCTCTATTTTTGTTACATGTATAATAGCCTAACTGCAACCAAAACGCTAAAAGTGCTGCTTAAATAAATAATTAGTACAC